>PVKB01007612.1:0-12500 GCA_004027205.1 Ctenodactylus gundi
ATTGGCCGCCGGCGCAGCCCCGCCCCTCGTCGCTGGTGGCCGCGCGCTGCGCCCGACCTACGGCGAATCGGGAAAGTTTAAATGAAGTCCTTTCCCGCCCAGGTGTCTAGCAGGTGTTAGACCTGACCCAGCCCAGGGGCAGTGGGCATCTACGCAGCACTTGCTTCCGGCTGCTCTGAGCTGCCGCTGTCTTCCTAGTGGGCTCTGCCTGCGTGTTCGCTCTGAGAATATGCCCCCAAGTGTCGGGAAGCTGCTCCAGGCGCAATGTCTGACAGACAACCCCCAGCCCGTGAGAAGGACATAGAGCAGGCCAGGTTAAGATATTTTAATGAAATTGGCTTCATCAGTGAACAGCAACAAAATGCACAGTAATATTACAGATGAAGAATTTGTGAGAGGGCTGGAGGAATGGCTCAGCGGTTAAAGCGCTTGCCTAGCAAGCGCTAAATCCCCCAGCACCACATAAACTGGGCGTGGTGGCGCACGCCTGTAATCCCAGCACTCCGGAGGCAGAGACAGGATTGCCTTGAGTCCAAGGCCAGCCTGGGCTCCGAAGTGAGTTTAGGACCAGCCTGGACTACAGAGTGAGACCCTGCCTCAAAAAAAAAAAAAAAAAAGAAAGAAAAGAAAAGAAAAGAAAAGAAAAAAAAACAAGAATTTTGACGCAGTGAAAACATTTATTACAAATACAAATGAGACACAGCAGAGCAGAATTCCAGTCAGTTTATCCACCTGTGCCATGAAATTGAGCCTGAGTTGCATGAAGATTCCTGTCTTTAGGGATAGTGAGACTCAACAGAAAGCTCATATATTGTGAAATGTGTATTTTCTTCTGTTTCACCCCGTTTTCAAAATAATAACACTTTGTAAGTTTCAGTGTCCCTCCAAGGTTTTTGCGATACAAAGGCAACAGAGTTGACATATAGGATCATTAAAAGGTGGTAAGGACAGCAGTGTTTTCCCCCAATGAATGAGATGATGCTGTTAACAGGAGAGTGGATTAGTTATTGTCCCCATGGGCTTACCATACTCACCCTTTCTGACACTTTCCATCTCACACATAGTTTCTTGCTTCAGCATCACATCTAATGTAGCATACTTTCCATAGATTTTAATAATATGCTCTCAAAATATTTTACTCTGTCTGAAGCACTGCAAGATTATGCCCAGTCTAAGTAATTTAGTTACTTATGGAGACTCTCCTTCAAATAAAGATTTTAAAAGAGCTGGATGTAGCTCATTGTAAGGTACTTCGTTTCCATCCTGGTACCACTAAAATAATTCTTTTGGCTCCAGTCATACAAAATCACTTTTTAAAAAATTAAAGCACAGTTAGTCTGAGGATACAGGCCTATAATCCAAGAATTGTGAAAGGTTGAGGCAAGAGGATCACAAATTTGAGTCTGGGTAACTTAGTGAGACCCTGTGTCAAAATCAAAATCAGAATTTGGTCTGGAGGTGGAGTTAAGTGTGAAAAAATGAGTCATAATCCCTTTACCACAAAATAGAAGTATATAAAAATTCACAATTCCATTTAACAGGAGGAAGTAATAATTATATGTCACTCATCGAAAATGTCCAGAGACCAGGTCTGCCCAGTTCTCTGAGCACTGAGAAGCTGAAGCGGTGGGCTCTGAAACCCCCATTAGAAAAGAGATGCCAGGTGCTGCCACAAATAGGACAGGTTGGGGAAAAGTCCCAAGGGGCTTTGATATTAGCCTGAATTGATTACAGGTCGACAGCTGAACAGGGAAAAATACATTGGCAGGATGAAGACGATCACATTCTTTTCATTAACTTCCTTGGAAAGGGCATAGTTGTGGATAAGAGAGCATGTCATGTCAAGTACTTTTTAAAAATCCCTAAAATCTTAAGTGGGAGGAAATATTGTTTTCAATATCTCTGCCCTAGCAAAGCACTCCTTTGTCATTTCCCTAATTCTTGTAACTCTTTTAACTACATTATATATATATGTGTATATATATATATATATATATATATATATATGCACTACATGTCAGCATATTCAATTTCTAAAACAAAAACAAAAGATACATAAAATTAAGTAAACTTTTTTTTTGCATCACAGGCAATTCTGGAATAGAAACAGATAGTTCACTGACAAACCATATTTTCAACTGGAATCAGAAGCAAACATTGCCCTGAAGATGAATATAGAAGCACATAGCTTAGAGGTAATAGATAAGAAGTCCACAGATCAAACACTTCTTAGAAACTTATAAGATAAGGAATTGAAATCTCCAAAGATTAAACTAGATGAAAGTAGGAATTCATATAGAAGAAAGTGCAGATCTCTGAATCTAGGCCCTCAGTCACACTAGGTAGACACAACCACTCAGGTACATTCCCAGCCCCTTTTACATGTATTTATCTCCAAATATATTATTAAATAATGTTCGTTTTCACAGTAAATTATGGAACAGATTTAGAAATGTAAAGAATTAATTGATAATTAAAAACTGAGTGCTTATATGTCAAAACAAAAGAAAAAAATTTAGGTTAATATCATTAAGGGGCCAACTCATTTGAGAATGCCCTCTCAGTTAGTGGGAGCCATTACCTATCATGCTGTCTTTCTAAACAAGGAGATCTTATTCTACAATGAATAGGTAAATAAACAAACAAACATGCATTCACCATTGAGCAAGGGGCTGGGGCATAGCTCAATGGTAACAGTGTTTGTCTAGCATCCACAGGATGCTGGGTTTGATTCCAGAACCACATAAAAGTTAGCCAGGCACGGTGATGCATACTTGTTTCCAGTACTTGGGAAGCTGAGGCAGAAGGATTGCCTTGAGTTCAAAGCCATCCTGGGCTACATAGTGAAATGTTTCATTTCTTGCATTGCTTTGTCATTTTGGTTTGTGTCTTCTTTAAAATCATTAACTTTTTTATCTATTAAGTGTTGTTTTATTGAATTTTCTTAGAACTCACTTGTATTTAAGCATATCTTGTTTGAGCTTTCAACACTAGGTTTACTAGGGCCTTTTTTTTTTCTTTTTACTTTTCTAGGTGTTCTGTTAGTTCTGATCCCATGATATCAGTCTCTAAGGACTCAGGCATTTTTATCAGTGACTTTTTATCTCTTTTCTCCATATATCTCATTGTGTGTGTATTATAGATCAGATGGGGTCTATAGCCTTTCTACTATATATAAATTTCTTCCATTAGTTAATTTTTCTTTAGAATTTCCTTGATTTCATTCAAATTTTAATATTTTTGCTCATTTTTAGCTTACTCAGCTATTAGTTCAGGGGTCTTCTTAATGACCAACCTTTGCTGGTTACCTAATCACCTCCACTTTTCACTGAAGTAGAAATAAATTTCAGTACCATGTGTGGTCTAAAAACAGGTAACATTCAGCATATTTTTGAAATGGAGATCAACATCTAGGATGCCATTTACAACATAAAAATCTACAATAACATTATAACCCGTGACTAACAGACTATTGACAGAACCTAATAACTAGTTTAATACAAAACTTCTACACTTAACATTAAAAGGCATATCTACAATACCAACGTATCTAAATAAACCTTATATTGGCTTATTGAAATTTCTAGTGTTAATATTGTGTCACCATCAATCATAAACATATCTTTCTATATTGCTTACCTAGGCTAAACCAAACCACCAGAAGTTATCAAACCTTAATAAGTTTAGCTGCTATTCCCTCTTAAGAGTGAGGCAGATATCAGCATCAATGATAAAAATGCATACCAGCTAATGACATATCATAACAAATTATAAGCTCATACAAGTGCTCCACACCTAACATTACAAATGTGATTTATACTACTAATGACGATCTAAAAATATTGCATAGTAATGTTAGAAGACTTTGTTAAATATTACAGCATTCTGATAACATATACAAAGAATGCTGCGTTAATGACCTATTTCTAACAAAATAGTATGAAATTCTTCCCAAGAGGCCACGTCACATGGTTATGAGTAATCAACACCTAACACTACTATTAATAAGAGTTGGGGGATAGAGAGAGAGCAGAAAAACAGAAGATTTCAAGTGTGATAGAAAACATGAGAGCAAGACAACCCTTTAAGCCCAGGTCAAGAGAAGGCTGACAAACTTCAGCAACAGAAACAAAAGAAGAGGAGTTAAGAACCGCATTGAGTATATCTCAGGAATCCATAGACAGGTATTTCAAAAAAGGCATAAAGAACTCCTCAAGTGAGGAAGAAATTAAAAAACAAAAACTAAAAAAGAAAAAATGAGAAAAAAGAAGAAAATTAAAAACACAAAAATCAATACAAGAAAAATACAAGTTTCATATATCTACACAAAAATGTTGAAGCAAGCCCAAAGTCCAAAAAAAATTTTTTTCTGGTGGCATCTGAACGGAAATTCTCCATATTCAAGCCCTTTCATCTTGCTGATCAGACAGGTGTAACAAATTCTTGTATTTTCTGTGTCTCACTCATCCAAGATCAGCACTTTAAGGTATCTCTTGCAACTCTGATAAGGCTAGATTCATGACGTCAAGTGGCGAACCACACTCAGTTTCACTGGCTGTCTTAGTTACTTATTCATTGCTGAGACAAAATATTTGACATCCACAATTTAAGGGAGAAAAGATTTAGTTAGCTTATATTTTTGAAAGGTGTCACACGGTCCATTGATGGGCACCAGCAACAATAAAGACTCATAGCAGAAACAGAGGATGGAGAGCTCTTCACATCATTGCAAACAGTGGCAAGTAAAGCAGAAGCCAAGCAAATGTTTGAAGATAGACAAGGCTATAGCTTTCCCAGGAAGAAGCCATAACAATCTTCCTTCTTCCTTCCTACACTTATTTCAAGCTGCCAGTTAGGCCTCCCACCTAAGGTAGGTGCCCCTTCCTCATTTCCTTACCAACAAGTTAACACCACACACCTTAAAGTTCTGCTCTAGGAAATCACCAATCTCAACAAATGAACAATCTTTCCAGGTAAGGCCTTTACCTGTGCATATCACTCAGGCCCTATCTACCAATAACACAGTTACAAATACATGACGCTTCTGAGGAACATTCAAGATCCAAACCACTGCACTGGCTCTTCTTCCACCTGTGCCATGAGGGTGGGAGAATGAGATCTCTACTTCCTGAGACCCGTTCTAGCTGGGCTCAAATATTTCAGTAGAATCACAGTCTTTCCCCCCTCCCCCCATGTGAGTACTCTCTCCTTGTCACCAACAAATAAAAGTCCCCAAATTCCCTAAAGTGGAGCTTGTCAATAGTCTACCTCCTGGGAAATCTCAGTACGTACTTCCTAATCATCTAGAGACCACTGACTGCAACTCCAGCACAAAGCTTTCAGTCCTCAAGCTATGAGGTTTGCAGCTGCAGACAGAAGTTTCTTCTTTCCACAAGAGAATGACTCTGCACATTCCTGTGTACTGATGCTAAGGGTCATTCTTATTTGTTGCACAGACACAAGCTTGTCCAGCACCTTGGTCTAACCCTTCCCACAGCACTTGCAGACTGTCATCTATAGACTGGCCGATCTTATCTGCCTGCAGCAGCCACACACCTTACCCTCCTGGCCAGGCCTCAGTCCTCTTCCCTGGCTGGGCCAGCCAGTCACCTGGATGGTTATCTCCAAAGGTCCTGTGATCACTCATGGCCAGCCATTCCTCCACCTTCCTAAGCCAAGCCATAGAGGAAATTCCGTCACTAAACCTCAAACACTCATTTGAATTTATGTACACTCACTGATGGAGTAATCCTACACCATCGTCACCTTGACTCCACCCCCTTCCAACACTCAGATAATTGTGTGATGCTAAAAATTTGAAACCAGGTCATTGGCCCACTAAGTGACACTCAGCTACACTGCCAGCCTGGAAACTCATTTTATTTAAACAAACTCATGTTGTGGAGTTTGATCACTCAAGGTCTTATCCTCATCACTAGAACCAAAGCCAATATAAAAAAGTACAAACAGAAAAGATAATAATGACTTAGAAACTGATGTGGTCACATTACCTTTGAGGCATTTATATGTAATAAGTGGCCATTAGGAGTTCTACTACTTCTCAAAAAAAAAAAAGTGTTCCATGGGTGAAGTCTTCACTTACTTTTGTGATGTGACCTCTGTCTACTTTTTTATTGCTGGGACAAAATATCCAACACCAACAACTTAAGAGAGGAAAGATTTATTTTATCTCACAGTTTCAAGAGTCCACAGTCCACTCATGAGTGTCTGGCCATGGTGGAATGACTTTGCAGTGGGTGTAGCCAGTGAAAGAGCTCCTCATGGCATGGCAGACAGAAAGTCAAGTAGGAGTGCAAAACCTGCACCCATTGCTCCAGGTCAAGCCCTAAGCATCTGCTCCTTCCAACTAGGCTCCACCTCCTAATAGCATATGGTCTTACAGGTGTACTACTACATCCAAATACATGAGTTTTGGTAGACATTTCAGATCCAAACCATAAAACGCCCAGTCCTATTGGTGTGCACATAACTTGCTTTTGTTTTGTAGTGCAAGCTAATGTTTCTAATTACCTGCAAATCATCATTCCAAATAGCATTTTTGGAAAAATGTGATGATGGATTTACATAGTTTAAGAGATTTAAAAATCTAGAACTCAGGAGACATCAGCAAATTCAAAATAGTACTTAAATTCATATTACTATTTGTCTCAGTTGCTTTTTTCATAGCTGTGAATCAATACCTGACATATACAAATTAGGGAAGAAAGAGTTTATTTTAGTTCAGTTTCAGAAAGTCTCAGTTATTTCAGGAGTGGCCAGCATCAGTAGAAGCACATGGCAGAGGCAGAGGCAGAGGCAGGTCCTCATGACATTGCAAACACAAAGCTAAGTTCCCAAAGAAAGGCACTGGCTTCCAGATTCCACTCTTGTAATCCATACTTCCTTTTTCTAGCATCACTGTTCTGCCAATTCCAGGTGGGGTTTCAATTCACCACACTCCATAAGCCAATCTACATGCCTTACATGGTACACCCATCAGGCATGTCTCCAGACCAGCCTCAATATCCAATCAGCACGTGGTTGAAAAGATAATTTATAATATCCAAATTTCTGAGACTTTTGGAAAACATTCCAGATCCAAACCACAATACTATTTAAGTGATGAATTAAATTTTAATGAAATTTTGTAATCTGACTCAATAAATTTGGTGGGAAATTGTGGTAAACAATATTTGGGATTCAGCTCTCCAAACAAGAGAAGGACACAGAGGCATGGAGTACAGAAAACTGAAGCCTTCATATCATCTTGCAAAGGTGAGGGTGCTCCATATGGAGGTAGATCAGCACATGAAATATGATCACTGGGTTTTTCTAAAAATAATCTCTGATACCCAAATGTCTAATTTTTTTTGGTTCCTTGTCACATGTTCAACATAAAGCATGCTAAAATGAGAAGCCATCATTATCATATAAAAAATGTGTCAAGCTACCATTATGTGTCAGAGAAATCAATACATTTTGTATTCAATAAGCATTATATTCAAATACACTTCAGTTATCCAATGTAAATTTTTAATACTTTCTTTTTAAACCTGCTTAGCTTAAAAATAACAAAGTAAAAATATAACAAGTAGATGTAGCTCTTTTATTCCCACACATAGCAGATTTCAACCTAATATAGATTAGGAGAGACAGAGGTGGACATTATATAGGGGTAAATGGAATAATCCAAAAGGAAAGTCATGATTAAGTGTATAAGCACCAAAATAAGACATAATTTACTTTAAAAAATACTAGACAGAAAAGCACAAATCATCCCCAATACAATGAAAATAGGCATCTTAAAAACCCCACAATCACAAAAAAAGATCAATTGGACAAAGAATATTAAAACCAAACCAAACTATAAAACTAACTCACAGAGTTCCATTCTGCCTCTCATTCAGAATTTTGTACACAGTTCCGGTCAAGATGGTGGCTGAGTAACAGCACTGCACAATGTCTTCTCATCGACCCAATTAAAAAGTCAAGAATTTAGTTAGAAAAGGTATGTTCAGTGTAGCTAGGAAAGAGAGGAGCATCCCCAACAACAGAATTTTGTACGCACGTATCAGTTGTTGGAAAACTAATTGGCCTAAGGCCATTTCAAATAAGAGGTTAGCATACAGTATTCAATCATATACATTTCTTTGGTCGGAATGTTTGAATTACACCAACATTTATATGTGAAAGCTATACTCCAAGGAGAAGATGGGGTCATTAGAAATTAGTAAAGTTAATGAAGCAGGAATCTCAACAAAAGATACAGACACTTAGGAGAGGCCAAGAACATCTCCACACCCCTTCTGCCATGGAAAGGTAGAGATGGGAAGCACAATCTATAGAACAGATATTTTTGGACATCTGAGTGGCCAGTGCCTTGATCTTGATTTTTTTTTCACCTGCAGAAATGTGAGAAATAATTGTTTAATACACAAAAAACTTTATGCTTTTTTTTTTTGGTTATGGTTACCTGGACTCAGTGTAAAAGCTGCTTTACATACTTTGAGGACTGCTATATACCCATGTGACCATTGGAGAAATTATGCCTACTTGATGACATCAGAAAATACCCAGGGCAGATATTTCATGTGTTTGAGATTGACTTTTGGACCAGTAAATGACACAAGTACCAACCCCACTGGGTTTGAATTAAAAAGAAAGATTGTAACCAATTCTCCTGGGAGAACTCTGGCCTCCACCATCACCTTCAGATATTAACTCATTCCTGTCTACAATGTTGATCTCCACCACGGATTCACTCCCAACTCTTGTATTTGCCATTGCTTTCTGGAAAACAATCTGCCGCAGACTTGCACTGCCCGTTCAGCAGCCTTGGGCTGGTATTCTATCTCTCATCTGAGCGGCCCTCTGGCTCTTGCTCAGGCATGTGGCCATTTTGAACTATATCTCTCCTGGAACTTGTAAGTATTCCAAATAAATTCATGTTTATATATAATTTCTGTTAAATATGCCACTCTATGAATTCTAAACAGTACAACTAGCCAATAGGTTAGCAGGGAAGTAGCAGAAAAAATTATTTGTTCAATTATCTCAAAGTATTGTATGATCAAATGTTTAAACACGCCAATATCTAATGGTTTTTCAAAATTATATAATCTCAATTATTAGCATATCAAATTCCATATAAATACAAAGCACACTGACATATTAGAAACATATTTAAGCCAGGCATCATGGTACATGCAAGCAGTCCCAGCATTCTTAGAGGGACGGCAAGCGAAAAGCAAATTAAAGCATAACGTAAATTACTCAGCAAGTTAAAAAAAGTCAAAATACCTGGTGATGTATCTGAATATGAAGAACATAGGTTTAATTTGAGCTAAGCCTCCAAATAGAAACATATCTCGATGAACTTACACTCCCCTCCCCATTTTCCCTTTTCCTCTCTACTAAGTCCATCTTCTTTCTTTTGTTTTCTTACATGGTTGTTTTCTCATTGGAGAAACCATCTTATATGAAACTTTCTGAGTCTGATTCATCTCACTGAGCATAACGGCCAAAGGTGTATCCAATTTCCTAAAAATGACTCAAAACTATCATTCTTAACAGCAGGGTGACAATTTCTTTCTTCAGTCTTCTGTACTTGGGCATACTGGCATCCTCCAAAATTTGGCTAGCATAAATTTTGCTGCTATAAACATGGATATGCAGGTATCATTGTAGTATAATGATCTTAACTCTTTTTCAATATATTCAGCAAAGATATAGATCGGTCAAAAGAAATGTCAATTTTCAGTTTACTGAAGAATCTCCATATTGGTTTTCTTTTACCAGTACCCACTCCCAAGAATAATGCAGGAGGGTTCATCTTTCCCCACAGCCTCGGCAGCATTTCTTTTTTTTTTTTTTTTTTTTTGAGTTCTTAATAGAGCCATTTTCCTGGCATTAGATGGAAACTCAGTGTTGTTTTAATCTGCATTTCACTGATGGCTAAAGATGTTGAGCTTTTTAATATATTTATTTATCTTTATGTGTTTTTATTTTTATAAAGGACCAGTACTGATTTTTCTGTATTACATTTATATCCTGCAACTTGGCTGAATTTCTTGCAGTAAAAGATGTAAAATATCACATCATCTACAAATAAGGACAGTTTGAATTCTTCCTTTTCTATGCATACTCTTTATTTCAGTCTCTTTCCTAATTGTTTAACCTAAGTTGTTAAGCACAATGTTAAACAGAGGTGTGCAGAGTGGACACCTTTATCTTCTTCTTGATTTGAGAGGAAATCCATTCGATTTTTCCCACTTAGGATGATGAATTTAAGGATCGTTGTTATTCTTGCCTAAGTTCTGATAAAAATTCTGTTGTGAATCTTTTAGGTTCTGGATTTTTGTTTGTAAACCTTTATTTCTGCCTAAATTTCACCCTTGTTTATTGCTCTATTCAGGGTTCCTAAATCTTGGTTCTATTTTGGTATACTGTTTGTCTAAAAAATTTTACCTATTTCTTCTGACTTTGAAAATTAGTAGAATATAGTCTTTCAAAATAGTTTCTTATAATTCTCTGGATTTAAATAGGATCTGTTGTGATTTCATTTTTTAAATTTCTAATTGTATTTTCTTTTTTCTTTCTTTTGTTTAGTGTGGGTAGTGATTTATCAATCATATTTATTCAAAAAGCCAACTCTGATTCATTGATTATTTTCTTTTTTTTTAATTTCTATTTCAGGCTGGAGGAATAGGTCAGCAGTTAAAGCACTTGCTTAGCAAATGCCAAGTATCTGAGTTCAATTCCCCAGCATCCCATGAAAAGCTGGGTATGGTGACACATGCCTGTAATCCCAGCACTCAGGAGGCTGATATAGGTGGATTGTCCTGAGTCCAAGTCCAGTGTGGGCTATGGCAGTGAGTTCAGAAGCAGCCTGTGCTAGAGAGTGAGACCCTGTCTCCAAAAATATATAAATAAATAAATAAATAAATAAAACAATTTCATTTATCTCTGCTCTGATTTTTATCATTTCCTTCCTTCTTCTATCTTTGAATTTGACCTGTTCTTGCTTCTTGAGAAATTTGAGCTCTATTACTTCATTGTTTATTTCGGATTGCTGTTTTTTTCATGTGTGTACTCACAGTGATAAGTTCTCCTTAGTACCGCTTTCATTGTCCCACATACTCTGAAATAACGTGCTGCCACCTGTTATTGACTTTAGGGAGTTCTTGATTTCTGTGTTTCTTCTGTATCTCATTCCTTATTCAGTAGTGTATTACTTTACCTATATGTTTTTCAATAGCTTCTATAGTTACCTTTGCTACTGGTTTTCAGTTTTTTATTCCACTATAATCTGAAAGTGCATAGGGTATAATTTAAATTCTTTTGTAGTTATTTAAGAATGTATTGTGTCCAAGGATATGGTCTATTTTGAAAAAAGACCCATATGCTGCTGAGGAGAAGGTGTATGTTACTGACACTGATAGAAGTCCACAGATAGCTGTTCAGTCGATTTGCTCCCATTGTGTGACATAGGTCTAATATATATACTTTTTTTGGCCTGGTGGATATATCTATTTGTGAAATGGAGTACTGAAATCTGTAGAATGATTGTTCTTGGGCCTATATAGACCTTCATGTTCAATAGTTTGTTTACGACTGGGTGCACCTAAAAAGGGTGCATACATGCTTATAACTATAAGCTCTTTCTGTTGGATTATCTGTTTTATTAACACATAGTCATTGTCTTTGTCTCTTCTGATTTGTTTTGGTTTAAAGTCAGCAGTGTTGGAGAATAGTACAGCTACTCCAGCAGCATACAGTATTAGTTTCTAGCTTTTTACCTTCAATCTGTGTGTTTCTATGAGAGAGAAGTGTGTGTCTTACAGAAACAAATGATTTTTTGATTCTCCCTACCAGTTTATTTTAATTGGAAACTTTTAAGCCATGAGCATTAAGAGAATTATTGTAAGATCTTAATTGTATCCTGTCATTGTGCTGCTGTAGTGTTGGTTCTTTACTTATTGTTACACTTTCTCTTTAGGTCTCATTCCTGTGTTCTTTGGTGCTGCTTTTCAGTCTCTAAGATTCCTTCAAGTATTTTCTGCATTAAAGAGTTAGTGGCCACAAATTCCTTGAGGAATTCTTGGTCCTGAAAATTTTTTACTTCCCCTTCAATTTTCAGGGATGATTTCGTTGAATACAATAATGTAGGTTGACATTTAATGTCCTAAAGATAGGAAGGTTTTGCTCCAGGCTCTCCTGGCCTTTAAGGTTTGCACTGAGATATCTGTGGTAATTTGAATGGGTTTGCCTTGGTAGAATAATGTCTGCTTCTCTCTTGCTGATTTTTATAGTCTTTTTTTAGCTTGAATTTCTAAGGTTTTGATTACATGTCATGAGATTTTCCTGGCTGAGGTTATTTGGTGTTTTAGAATGTTTTTTTTTTTTTTTGAGACAGGGCCTCGCTCTGTAATCCAGGCTGGCCTTGGACTCAGGGCAATCCTCCTGCCTCAGCCTCCAAGTGCTGGAATTACAGGCTTGTG
>PVKB01007612.1:17500-31403 GCA_004027205.1 Ctenodactylus gundi
ATCAAAAAAGTTTCACAGATTAAGAGTTTATAACAATTTCCCAAGCTGAATTTAATTATGTCTTGTAAACTAATATACTAATAAAAATTATGGGAGAACTTTCACTGGATTTGAGAAAGTTGGTGCTGTTTCAGTAGGCTACTAATCAAATGATTTTTTTTTGTTACACATTCCCCATAGATGTTTCCTTTCCTCCATGTTCTTTGGTGCTACTCACCTCTATCTTTCTCAAAGATTCCTTCAAGTATTCAAGTATTTTCTGTAATGCTAGTTTGGTGATTGCAAATTTCTTTAGAGATTCTTGGTAATGAAAAATTTCTACTTCTCTAATTTTCAGGGATAATTTTGCTGAGAAGCTGGAATGACACTTGTGGTCTACTTGCAATCTTTTTATTTTTAAGGATATGTTTTATTTGCTGATTAATGGAGAAAGGTAATGTAATTTATTTTCAAGCATTTTTCTTAAAAGTCTGTTCATTAATATGAAAATTTGGAAAGGCTGTTAAATCACTGAAACACTAAACATATCTTATACAATCTTGCTTGTACAAAAACACATGTTAGGAGTTGGAGAAATAGCCTACAGGTTAAAGCACTTGCCTAGCAAGCACAGAACCCTGAGTTCAATTCCCCAGCACCACATAAGCTGGGCATAGTGGCCTTTAATCCAAGCACTCGGAAAGCTGAGGCAAGAGGATTGTCATAACTGCAAGGCAAGACTGGCCTCCGTAGTGAGTTCATGACCAGCTCAGCCTATAAAGCAAGACCCTACCTCAAAAAAAGAAAAAACGTTAAATATAAATATAAACATAAAGCAATTATGACAATGTTGTGCAAATGTGGTCTGTGTGGTTTTCAGTTATATGTAAATTTCTTGGTTCTGTTACTTGTGAAAAGATCAATACCAGATTGAGTTACTATCTATTTATTGGCAAAGGGCCCTAAAAATCTTACTTAAGCACTACTCTTTAACACTGGTTCTATGGGTTTTTAAATTTGAGATCACCAAAACACTGGGAAAAAAAGGGGGAAAGAGCAGCATGCCCATGTACCAACAAATAGTTTGGCTATAATGTATCATGAAACAAAGCCCACACATCTGTGCAATAAACCTTAAATACAGACAGGTGCACACCTAACAAGTCACACAACAAAACCTAATGAGGTGTTGCTTCCAGTTTAGTATCAGTTGTGCATTTCTTCTTGCTTCATCAAAAATAAATAGCTTTTGTTCACATTCCGTTTTTGAACACAGTATGGAGACCATAACTGTATTCCTAAAGGTCTCCTTTTCCTTCCTCCAGTGTAACAAAATTTCCTGCTGGTGTCTTACTTATGTAAAGATAACCAGCCTCTTTTAGACCTTTCGTTGGGATCAGCAACTGGATCCTTAAAGACATTAATCCCAAGGCCATTTGTTACAACATCGGTACACTTGAAGAAACAGTTCAAAAGATCTCTTGTTAATTTCTGTAACAAAGCTCCATCATCAGCATGGAGTAAAGGTCTTCCCACATTGCTGACAGACATGTTTTTCTCTGTGAATTCTTTTATTGGTATAAATAAATTATTTCATTTATAAGATTACTCACCCTGCTCATATACACAGGGTTTCTCCCCAGAGTGAGATTTTATGTCTGATTTCCACTGCTCTGAGTAAAATCTTTCTCACATTTCTGTTATCAGTAATTTTCTACCCAATGTCAAATCTTTTATCATAATTAATGTGAACAGGTGTCAGTGAAGATTTTCTCTTATTGCTGTCACAGGGTTATTACACACTGTGAATAATTTTATGATTGAGAAGTACTCATAGCAAAAGTTTTCCTACACTGATATACATAGGCTTTTACCCCCTCTGTGAATTCTCCCAAGGTCTTGAAGACCACCAATTTGAGCAAGTTTCCCCACAGGGCTGACATACAAAAGGTGAAATATTTTATTTTAATTAAGTTAACTGCTGCTTGTGAAGGCTTTCCTCCACTGTTTTTCCCACTGTAAATTCTTTTATGGCAATAAAGTACACTGATTTTAGTAAAGGCTTTCAAAAATTGCTGACATAGAGTTTCTACTCACTATGAATTCCATTACGATGAGTAAGAGTCCTAATACTGGTGAAAGTTTTCCCACATTAATTACATAGGGCTGTTCCCTCCTGTGAATTCTTTTATGGCACCAAATATATAATCACCAGTGAAGGCTTTCCCATAATGCTTACATACACAGGAATTTTCCTGTGAATTCTTTTATGACAATAAGTTTATTATTGTTAATGAAGGCTTTGCTACAATGCATAGATACATAGGGTTTCTCCCCACTGTGAATTCTTTTGGGGTGGCAAACTAAATTCTCAGATTTGAAGGCTTTGCACGATTGCTGATATAGATATGGTTTCTCCCCGCTATGAGTGCTTCCACAGTAAGAGAACTGCTTCTAGTGAATGTTACACTGATTACATACACAGGGCTTTCCCCCCACTATGAGTCGTTTTATGACAACTAAGTGAACTGCCTGAAGCATAGGCTTTCCCAAACTGCTGACACAAACAGGGTTTCTCCCCAGTGTGAAGTCTTTTTTTTTTTTTATAAGAGAACTGCTTCTAGTGAAGGCTTTCCCACACTGATGATATAGGTAAGACTTTTTCCCTACTACGAATTTTTTTTTTTATGACAAGTGTTCCTCCAAGAGGCATTCTCACGTTACTTACATAGAACTTCTCAACAGTGAGAATTCTTTCATGATATAAAAAAGCAGTGCCACAAGTGAAGGATTTCTCACATTACTCCCATACATGTCTTTTCTCCACTGTGAAATCTTCTGTGGCAATTAAATGATCTATTGTTAGAAAACACTTTCTCACATTTTTTACATACTAGGTGGTTTTTCCCACTGTGAATTCTTTCATGATAAGAGAACTGCTTCTAGGGAGGGCTTTCCCATACTGGTGACATACACAGGGGGTTTCCCCCACAATGAACTCTTTTATGATAAGTAAGATTTTTGCTCCAAGTGAAGGCTTTCCCACATTGCTGACATACATAAGGTTTCTCACCACTGTGAATTCTCTTATGACAAGTAAGAGAGCTGCTTCTCGTGAAGTTTTTCCCACATACATTGCATACATATGGTTTTTCGCCACTGTGAAATCTTCTGTGGCGATAGAATGAACTGTTGTTAGAGAACACTTTCCCACATTCTTGACACACATAGGTGTTTTCTCCACTGTGAATTCTTTTATGATAAGTAAGACGAGTGCTATTAATGAAGGCTTTCCCACATTGCTCACATACATAGGGCTTCTCCCCACTATGAATTCTTTTATGGTAAGTAAGAGCAGTTCTACCGGTGAAAGCTTTCCCACATAGCTGACATACATAGGGTTTCTCACCACTGTGAATTCTTTTATGATTATTAAGAGAACTGCTTCTGGTGAAGGCCTTTCCACATTCATGACATACATAGGGTTTTTCCCCACTATGAATTCTTTTATGACAATAAAGTGACCTGCCTGAAGTGAAGTCTTTCCCACACAGCTGACATACATAGGGTTTTTCACCGCTTTGAATTTTTTTAGGACAATTAACTGATATGCCTGAAGCGAAGTCTTTCCCACACAGCTGATGTATGTAGGGTTTGTCACCACTGTGAACTCTTTTATGATTAGTAAGAGAACTGCTTCTAGTGAAGGCCTTTCCACATTGATGACATACATACGGTTTTTCCCCACTATGAATTCTTTTATGACAGTTAAGTGTCATGTCAGAAGCAAAGGCTTTCCCACATAGCTGACATACATAGGGTTTCTCCCCACTGTGAACCCTTTTATGATTAGTAAGAGAACTGCTTCTAGTGAAGGCTTTCCCACACTGAGGACATACATAGAGTTTTTCCCCACTATGTATTCTTTTATGATAATTAAGTAGCCTGCCTGAAGTGAAGTCTTTCCCACACTGCAGACACACATAGCATTTCTCACCACTGTGAATTTTTTTATGGTAAGAAAATACAGTGCTACAAGTGAAGGATCTCCCACACTGCTCACATACATACTGTTTTTTAACAGTATGCATTCTTTTATGTTTATAAAAAATACTCAGATTATCAAAGGCTTTTCCACACTGCTTACATTCATAGGATTTGGCTCTAGTGTTTGTATTACTATGTTCCAGAAAAAACTGTGAATTGCAAGACATCTCATGTTCCTTACTTTGGAACAGCTGCTCTTCAAACTGCTTACATGCATATGTTTGAAACTTAGTATCATCTGTGATGGGCTGATTTAATGGTGAATGATCACTCAGGAGTTCTCTACAGATAATTTCTGATGATGTTAAATCAAAAGGTTTCATGTTTACTGTGGTATACAGAGGTGAGCAGCTCATCTCTTTACACTGGTTCCATACTTTATGTCGACAGCATTTCTCTACATCTTGACTTCTGTTTAAAAAAAAAATTAAGTTACAATCTTAATAATTTCAGAAAATTTTGTGCTGAATCCCTGTCAAGAATTCTTGATGACAAATAAATTGAATGATTCACTAAAGGATTTGAGAACAGCTCTTATCAGAATGATAGTGACTATTAAAGTTTTATGATCCTCAAAAAGACATGAAAACATTAAAATACCAAACATCAGCTGTATGTAAAATATTTGAAAACAAAAGTGTTTGTTTAATGGCAAGTTTAAATGATGTATTTGCATGCTATCTTAAAAATGGATTTGAGATTTCATAAATTTGTCCCATCAGTTAGCAACTTTGTTTTAAAATTTCCTCTTCAAATTTTGAAGAAAATTATTTTCCTTTCTTTGGGAGAAAAACTTACTGTGAATTTTTCAATGAAATCTTGCATTTATATCGAAAGTTGTGGTCCTTCCACATTCTTCCTAAAATGCGGACATAAATAATGAATTAGTAACTATTACATTACATAAAATTAAATATACTCTAGTTGATATGAAGTGATAAGCTAAAAATATTTCTCTTAATTTTTTTATTCCAATTCATAGGACTACCATTTTGAAAAAAAACCTCTGCTCTAGATAAATTGAATAAATGATACAGTACTTACTAGCATCAGCCAGGGTTCTAAAAGTTTCCTGCATCACATCCTTATAGAGCTTCTTTTGCAAAGGATCCAGCAAACACCATTCTTCTCTGGTAAAGTTTACAGCCACATCCTCAAATGTCACTGTCTCCTAAGGTATCACACATGATTTCCCAACAAAAAATTGAGAATTATAGCACCTGACATCTCAAAACACTTTGAAATAAGATGACATGAGGCTGAATTCTGAAAATGTTCATTCCATTGCTTGGCTGTCACTCTAATTTTCCCATTCATATTCACTTCTTCTCACACAGCAATACCCAGGCATTACTCAATTATTTTATAAGCCAACAGTGTATTTCATATAAATTTCTACATTTATAAATTGCTTAAAGCAGCTCTTATTACAAAAATTTCAACTGTTTTGTGACATTAGAACTATTGTTTGTTTTTGTAAGTGTATAAAATAAGCCAAGATGAGAAAGAGCATGTAATCCTTTCCAACAAAAGGGATATTCTTTTTTTAAGTGCACCCCAAAAGTGTAAATGTGAATTCACAAAAACTTTGGACCTGAAATACGTAATTTAACTGATCTTGCCCCCATTGTTTCCAATTATCTGACATAATCACCAGAAGACTACAAAACTAATAAAATAGCTTGACTACAATAGAGCACATAAATCCTTACTGAGATTGGAAGGTTACAGCAATTTTCTGGTAAGTAAAATGCCCTGCATTTGATCTCTACAGAACACATGAAAATTATCCATGCATGATGGCACACATCTACAAATTCAGCACTCAGGAGGCTGAGGATAAAGGCAGCCTTGAGTTTGAGGCCAGCCCAGGCTACTTAACGAGCTCAGGATCAGCCTGGACTATACTACAAGACTGTAAAATACAAAGCATAACAAAAATGAACCATAAATTAATGCTTAAAAACTATTTCCTGCCTCTTTGTTTGCACTGAGACAGCACATGAAGCTTCTACTTTCAACATGACAACTTAAACTGAACCTTATATAAAGCTCATGATTAAAATAAAAATGCCAGTAAAGAATATTGCTTTTGCATTGTGAGAATGTCTAAATAAAATGTAATAAATGGAAAACTCATAATCTTAGAAATCAATGGAGACTTCCTGATCAAGATGGCAGCTGAGTAACAGCACTGCACAATGTCTCCTCATCAACCCACTTAAAAAGTTGAGAATTTAGTTAGAAAGTGTTCAGTGTAGCTAGGAAAGAGCGGAGCATGCCAAACAACTGAAAGGAGGCGAGGGGAAGGTCAGAAATTCCGAAAGGTCACCGAAAGCAGAGGAAAAAAAAAATCTCAGCAGCCCAGGAAGCCGCCGCAGGCAGCTGTGACGGAGGAAAGCTCACATGGGCCCAGAACATCTGACGGAGCTGGGAGAGGATGGAGCACCCCAACAACAGACAAGAGGCTGCAGCAGAGTCAGAAATCCTTAAGTCATATCGGAAGAGGAGGAAAAAAGCAGCTGACTCGGTGTGGCCCCAAGCTGCCAGCATCTACAGAACACAGACGGAGGAAGGTCCGGGGCCAGAACCTCAGCTTGAGGTAAGTGGTGGATCCAGAGAAGTGGGAATTGTCGGCAGTGGGCGGCCCCAGCCTCCGAAACACCAACCCGCAGGTTGTGTGTACTACAAACACAATGTGTGCTCCCTCTAGAAAAGGCCCTGGGATACCAGATCAGAAAGAGGGCTCAGCAGCTGTCACAGGCAGTAACGTCAGCAGGAACCATTTTAAAAAGAAGGAAAAAAAAAAGGCCAAGACTGAACCCTTTGAGTAAAAGAAATCTCAGAAGAGCATACCAGGGCTTTGGGGCTCATCCTTAAACAGTGCCTAGGAAGAAACTGGCACAAGCGGTGGAGAGGAGAAAAAAGGGGGAAAAGGCTGCTGATCCCCTGAACGGCTCAGGGGCACCTCTGCTCTGAGGGTAGAGAGCCCCGCCTTGGGGGAGGGAAGCCAGGACAGAGCTTTGCTGAGTGGACTGGGCAGGGGGGAGACAAGACACCTCAAAAGGGGGACCACTGCCCCATTCCTCCAGCATGTGCCAGAAGCTTCCGGTTCACCGCTGTCCTGCATGCCAGAGAAATCTAGGACCAGAAAGTCCATCACCCCTTGTGTACATGTATTAGAGCTTAATAGTTCATATGTTCACACTGGAAGAATAACACACTTGTTAAAGTATCTGCCTAGCAATCAAAAGGCCTTAGATTTCATTCCCCATCAATACATAAACTGGGCACAATGGCATACACCTGCAATCCCAGTACTCAAGAGGCTGGGGTAGAAGATTGCTGTGAGTTCTAGGCCAGCCTGGGTTACATACTGAGATCAGGAAAAGCATGTACTACAGTGTGAAATCCTTTCACACACACACACAAATAAATAAATTATATATCCATGGGCACACAGATTGTCTTCATAGCTTAATTCTTATGAACTGTACCACATGTAATATGGACAGTAAAAAAGAAAAGTATGTAATATGTCTATACCAAAATGAAAAAATGAGACTTATAATGTGCAAGTTAGTATAAAAAATTTAATATACCATCCTATTTGTACAAGTAAAACTAAATGAATTGTAAGTAAATTCAGAATAAGAAGCCAAATACTTTCACTTTTCTAGATGTAGTTTTTCACACAGAACTTACATATGTAAATGACAGAAAAAAGAGTTAAAAATAGTAATTATTCATGCACCATATGTTGAGGCACCAACAGTATAAAGCTGAAACTATCAGGCATAAAGGGACATGTAGACAATAACAGAATCATAGTGAAGGGCTTCAATACTCCCACTGTCACAAACAGATTAATAAAACAAAATCAACAAAGATATAGCAGAACTACACTGCACCACTGACCAAACAGACTTAATATATACAGATTATTTCATCCAAAACCTGAGTATATTTTTCTCAGCAGCGTATAAAATTTTCTTCAAAATATTCCTTATTGTATGCTATAGAACATGATTTAAAAACACAAAAGAACTAAATTAAATATGTATACTATTACAGAGCAAAAAGAAACTAGAAAAACAAAAGAAAGTAAAAAATGACAAAAATACATAAACATCAAACACACTCTTAATAAGTCACTGAAGAAATTAGGAAAATAGTTAAAAAGTTTCTAGAATCAGATGACAACGAAAGCACACAACATCAACACTTGGATGGCACAATAAGGACAGTTCTAAGAAGAAAAGTCAGAACTAGAAATGCTCATATAAAAAAAGCTATGTCAGATTAGCAATGTATGTGTGCATTTCAAGGCCTTAGAAAAAGAACAATTCAATCAGAAAACTTGTTTAAAAAGGTCAGTTATAGGGGAGAGACAAAAGAAGAGTGGGAAAGTCCTTGTCACCTTGACAAGATACATATGTGCACAAAATGCTCAATTTCATTGCAAATCTTAAATTTTGCGCTTATACATATCAATAAAATGGGGGGAGTCAGTTACAAAGACTAAAGCATAAATTAACAAAAAACAAAAAATATGAAACATAAAACGAATCAAAAAGATGGTTCTTTCAAAATATAAATAAGACTGACAAACCTCTAGCTAACTTAACCAATAGAAGGTAAGATCCATATTACAAGTAATAAAAATTAAAAATTACAGGATAGAGCTGAAATTCAAATAATTTTAAGAAATTACTTTGCAAACTCAAGGAAATAAATTTAAGAACGAAGAATTAATGGGCAAACTTTTATACATTTATCAACAACCAAAACTGAAACAAAAAACTCAAGTATTTGGAATAGACCAATAATATAAAAGGCAAAAACAACAAAAACAACAAAGTACCGACAAAGAAAAGTCCAAGACCTAGGAAAATCACCATGGAATTCTACCACAATCTCAGATGGTAACATTCACCAAGGCATTCCAAGAAGGAAAAGAGGAGGGATCACTGCTGTACTCATTCCTTGAAATTAACATGACTCTAATATCACTACCAAAACCTATATATTGAATGCAAAATGAACACTCGCCAAAAAGAAAAACCCACAAAGAAAAGGCTAATTACTGTAATGCATACAAATGAAAGAAAACCTAAACAAGATAATCACTAACAGAATATGACAATTAAGAAGGGGATGGAAGTACAGTACAGTGGTTATAGCATTTGCCCAGCAAACACAAAGCCCTGAGTTCAATATCCCAACACCTCATGAGATGGGTGTGCGGTGGTGCACACCTATAATTCCAGCACTTGGGAGCCTGATGCAGGATTGGCATGAGCTGTAGGCCAGCCTTGGCCATACAGTGTATCCAGAACCAGACTGGACTACAGAGCCAGATACTATCTTTAAAAAAAAAAAAAGTTATACATAAAGTTTTTCTAAATCAAGTCACTGAAAAGTTTCTACAGCCAAGAGCTTGAGAGCAAGTAAGGTAACCAATTTCAATCACTCTGATCTCTCCAACTCAAAACTGCAGCAGTGAGAACATGCAATTTTCACTGTGACCACACTGGACTAGTCAAATGCCCATTATAATAAGCACATGAACCACATAAAGAATACAAAGAATTATAAAACATGGCTTAGTAAGGGAGAAAAATTAGCTACATGAGACAATGAGGGAAACCTTAGTAAAAATAAACATAACAAAAACATTTACAAAGCAATTCTAATTATAGAGAATGAAGTAGAGCCCACCAATGAAAAAGAAATGAATACAATATAACAAAGGTACTGTTGTCAACATATTATTAAAGAATTACATGCTATTTACTCTGCCATTGAGGTATTGCTTGTCATCCAGATGATCACAAATATAACTGCAGCCAAGGCAACCTGAAAACATAGAAAGATCCTGTCCCATAATAAAAATTAAAAAGCTATAAATATGAGATTGTGAGTAAAAGCCTTGGAATCGATCTCTAATACCACAGAAAAATTGTGTGTTATTCAAACAGACCATAGTAAGACACAGACATTACGCAGAACAATAAAGAGCAACATAACAAGACCATATTCAGATGTTGCATGGTATAATTAAATAACAAAGTAACATAAATACAAAACAACTGAAATCGGGCATGGTAGTGAAGGCCTGAAATGCAAACACGCTGGGAGGTAAAGGTAGAGAGATCACAAGCTGATTCTAGCCAAACTTAGTGGTTTGGCAAGTACCCATCTCAAAATAAAAACGAAGAGTAGTTTCAGTATAACTTATTACAAAGGATCTAAGTTGGTTCCTTACTATCACAAAACAAAATCTGAAGTTATCTGATGCCACACATGGAAATGTCAAAGTAAAATGAAATAAAAATGTCTCCAATATACTGATTTTGAAAAACGATGAATAACTTTGTATGTAGAAAAGATACAATATATGAATTTTGATTACATAATGCTAGAACAGAATTTGGTAGAGTAAGAAAAGCTAGGCTATTCGCATAAACTAAGAAATTGTGTTGAAAATGCCAGCATTAACATTCGACTGTGTTGTTAAGAGGTAGATTTATGTAGAATGAGCTGCACATAGTGTATTGGATAAAAACGACATCCTGAGATAGATAACAGTCCCAGAATCAAATATGTTATTTCCATGTAAGCTCATTTAGTTATAAATGAATATTGCTAGCACTAGAAAAACAAAAACAATTACAAAAGAAAATTAACAACAGAAAATGGAATCATACAAAACGCATAATTAAGTAAAAAAGCATGCTGGGCGAGACAGTACATGCCTGTAACTTCACTCTGAGAGGGTAAGGCAGGAAGATCACAAGTTTGAGCACAGCCTAGGTAACTTAGCTCTACTCCATCGCAAAAAGAAAAAAATGAGCATGGGATACTACTCACTGCAAGGCCTCAGGCTCAATGCTCAGGACCACAGAAACAAAATAATAATAATAAAATAATAATACAATGAAGAGACAGAACAATGGGAAAAACACAACTAAAGCAAAGAGAAAAGTAAAACTACAGTACATAAAAATTTATAGCTATGTTTTTAATTGTGTATCATCACCACATACATTTAAAAGGTAACAATGTAGATTATAAAACAAAAATTAGCTTCTGGGTTATGTGTATTAAGCCATTGAAAATATAAAGATGAGAAGATATTCACCAAATATACTGGAAATTCATACGGATAAAAAAGCAAATTAAAGAGAGTTATGACACAAGTAGGAAAAATATAATAATGATTATAACTTGCACTGGTAGATTGGCACAGAATTCAACGTTACTTGCTCTCAAATATTACTTTGCTCTGCAAAAATTATACTTTTGTGAGGACAGGTATTGAGTACCTCAGTCTTCCATCTGCAAATGAATGCATGCTTCAAACTATCATATGTTAAGCTTTCCTATGTTAATTAACAGGTATGTAGACTTATTTTAAAATAAATAAAACATAAAGCTAGACTGAGTGCAAATTTATGCATGATTAAAACATTCAGAGTTACACTAACTGAACACTACTCAGTCTGTACTTCAATAAAAAAATAAAGAAAATGGTGATGAAATGATCATGTAGGCTGTTCACCATCAAGAACTGTTCATAATTTGCAACCTCCTAAACACAGCATCAAGCTACTAGAGGCAAAAATATGTAACTATAGAGAAAATTACCAATCTAAAAGTCTATCTACAGAGTCCAACAGACCTCCTTCACTAATGTATAGATAAACAAACCAGAAAATCCATGATAGCATAGTAAAAATCAATAGCATTTTCCATCACTCAGACCCATTATACTATACAAAATACTTCACCCAAGAGCTGAAAAATAGTCTTTTCAGAATCACATGGGGCTGGAAGAACAGCACAGCAGTTAAGAATGCTTCCCTAGTAAATACAAGGCCCAAAATTCAATCCCCACTACCACATATGCTGGGAATGTTGGAACATGGTTATACTCCAAGCAATATAGACTCGAGCAGGAGGACTGCTGTGAGTTTGAGGCCAGCCTAGACAACACAGTGAGCTTTAGACTATCCTGCACTTTAGAGAAAGAGAAAGAGAAATAACAGAGAGAGAGAGAGAGAGAGAGAGAGAGACCCTGTCTCAAAAAAATCGTAAGAATTATTCACAGACATGCAACATATTTTGAGCTAACTTAAAAACCTAGAACTTAAAAAAAAAGCAAATGAAAGGAAAATCTAGTAGTGGGACTGAATGGAACCTATATAAAGTTGATAGTTTCTTAAAACACTATAAGACTTAATTTTTGATTTTGGTAGCACAATTGCATAGTTCTTGGGTGTGAACTGTGTAAATGACATCAGAAAGTTTCCACAAATACTGAAGCATTATTTGTAACTTGCATTACAACTACACTTTAGCCAGGAAAGAAAAAACTGTTAAAAGTTAATTAAAAAAAAAAAAAAACAGATGTTTCTAACCCATAGCCCCTAGGCAACTTGTGGACCTGGAATGATAGGAATCTTGCCTCACAAAATTAAAATCTTTTAACATTTTAATGTGATGTGCTCACTAGCATTTTTCATAGTTTGACTGATTTCTCAAACATGGATCATACAAGTAAGATTGAAATGCTGTGAAGAGAAGCACAAACAGCAGTGCTAACACTACCTCCTGTGCCTGCCCCTACTCAGAAATGTTCCCCAGAAGTTTCATGTGGGTAGATGTTATGGATTATCTACGGAACTACATGCTGTTAGGAGACCGAGGTCTGGCCTGGCCTGGAGAATTGGATTAGGGGTATGTGGTGGATTAGGAATTTAAACTCAACCTGAAAAGGGCAGACCACCCGGACACGAATATATGCTACTTCTTCCTTTACTTAGTGAACCTGGATCCTATTTGCAATGGTATGAGAAGTTGTCTCCACAACGACCTCTTCCCTCCATGAACTCCCACTGTTGTGGGCTGCCATGAATAGTCTGGGACTTCTGAAGCTCTGAGCTAAAATGAACCTAACTTCACCTAATTTGTGCATGTCAGGTGTTTTCTCACACCAATTAAAATGTAACTATGACTGAAGCTAGTGCTGGAGGAGTGGAGCGCTTCCAGTGACTCTACCTGACCATGTCGCTTGGAAGCCTTTAGATCAGGTTTGTGGGAGGAGTTTGGAAAGGTTCCAGGATGCCACCTGGAAAAGCCTTGGAATGCTGTGAGCCACAGTTGGTGAGAGATTCTGCTCAGGGTTCAGAACACCAGAAAGCTGATAGAAGTGTAGATTGGAAATGCTAGGCTCAAGAAGTTTCACAAGAGAAGGAGAACTTAATTGGCAACTGGTCTAAAACCATGCATGCTGCCCAGGGCAGACAGTGTACTGCACAGTCACATAACCAGCAATGCTCAACCTTTCTTTGGATTATCATGTCCTTTGTAAATACCCTGTAACAGTAACCTTGGCAACGTGTGGGAAAACTTGGAAATCCAGGAATATAGTGTAATCAAAAAAACGTTTGGAGTTAAAAGACAACTGGAGGTTTTGAGAGACTGCATGTGAAACACAAAACTCAAGGAATCAGGTCTGCAGTTAGGAAAACAAAAGGCTAGGGCCCACCACACTACAAGTTTTCAAGGGCACATACACCACACACTAACTTCACAAAAGATTCCTAAGTCAACCTCAAGAGACAGGTGACAGCAAGAGCAACACAGGTAATGTTCCAAAACTCCAAAACCTGGAGCATTACCTTGAGAACTAAGCAGAACTAAGACAGCAATAACCACCTACTCTCATAAATACCACTTTTCCAAACATGCAATGGAAGACCGCAGTGACTCTCAGAAACCTTAGCACTGGGGTTAGCATTGGTTAATTCATCAGCCAATTACTATCTCAGAAGTATTGCGGCTTTCACCCCTCCTCCCAGTGAGCTGTGGG
>PVKB01007613.1:5786-31475 GCA_004027205.1 Ctenodactylus gundi
TTTTTTTTTTAATTGATACTGGGGATCAAGCCCAGGATCTTCATATGGAGATATATCCCAACCCATTTTTAGTTTTGATTTTGAGACAGGATCTTACTAAGTTAGTTAAGTTGTCCAGGCAGGGTTTCAACTTTTGATCCTTCTACCTCTGTCTCCCAGAATGCTGGGATTACAAGCCTGCTTCACTGGGCCTGGTAAAGGGAGACTTTTAAAGGCAGATATGAGAATTATGCTCATTGTTGTGAAACAATAATCTTTAGAAACAAGAATTAATGACATAGATTGAACAGGAAGTTGCTGAACGGAAGTATTCTTGGGGCAAATTTGTGGTGGCCTGTGTGGAAGATGGTGGTTCTGGCAGTTTTTTGTAATAATCCTTATTACCAGGAAAATATGTATTTAGGCCCTTCTTTCATGGTGTCTCAGCTTTATTATTATTATCATTATCATTATTATGATTGTGATTATTTGGTCTAGCATTGACATAAGTGCCCCTACTTAGATTCTGACAACTTTCACATACTCCCCGTTTAGATTAAGCTTAAGCTCTTTTTCTGAAAGTCAGGGATGTACCTCAGTGGTTAAAGCACTTACTTAGCATGCACAAGGCCTGGGTTCAATTCCCCACTACTACCTAAAAATTAGCCAGGGTTGTGATCCCAGCATTCAGAAGACTGAGGCAAGAGTACTGAGGTTGGGCTGTGAGCTCAAGCCCAACCTGGACTATAGAGCAAGAGCTTATCTCAAAAAAAAAAAAAAAAAATCCTTCTCCGAAGCTGGGCCCAGTGATGTACACCTGTAATCCCAGCACTCTGGGAGGCTGATGTAGGGGGCACACAAACTTTGGGCCCAACCTAGGCATTTTAGTCACTTTGCAAGACCCTATCTAAAAACATTAAATAAAATAAAGCTGTAAAAACATGGCTGGTCAGTCATTCTCTCATTAGATTTTTGTTGTCCTTTGGTGCTGGCCTGGAGCTGCCGCAGTTGGTCAGGTCTCAGATTGAAGGGAAGTGGTCGGTTACTCAGTATCAGTGGCAAAACCCTTTTAGCCACAGTTGAGCAGTGGGTAGTTTTGGAACGCATGGTCTCCAGCTAAGTCTGCCTTCAGTTCTTTGCTAAGTTGAATTTTGTCAATACCACGAGAGTTGGCTACAGTCTTAACACAGTGGGCTAGCGTTATTTTGCTAGTAGTACTTCTGAAGAAATTTGACAGGCAATGGGTCCAAAGTTTTAAGGGGGAAAAATACAAAGTAATATTAATAATGAGGTGGTAACCTCAGCTGGAATAAATGTTTTGAAGCCTGGGCCATGTTTACAGACTCACTAAAATAACCATGGAGAGTTAGAGGGGCCTGATAGAGACATTGGTCTGTCCTCTCATTCTGTGTAACTGGGACTCAGTTTCCTCCAGAAGAACTTACCCCGGAACAGCATGAAGTATCAGCAGCATAGACACAACCTTGTGTGGCCAATAGATAATCAGGAGTAATTTCCTTATCCAACATTTCTCCAGCAAGGGAATTTAATGAGTATTGATGAGCTGCAGTAGTCATTTTGGTAAAATCTATAAGACAAATTAGTGATAAATATGTTTCTAATATTTTTATTGGCCACGTCACAGTCCAAAGGATCTGGCCAACGAAACAAATCCAGAGTCTCAGAGTCTCAGTGTCTACCAGGAGAATTTTATGTAGGACTCCTTTTGTGATCTCCTTTCTTTCTTCCTTTTTTTTTTTTTTTTTTTGAGACAGGGTTCTGTGTCCTGAACTCACTCACTATGTAGTCCAGGCTAGCCTTGAACTCATGGCAATCCTCCTGCCTCAGCCTCCCAAGTGCTGGGAGTATAGGCATGAGCCACCATACCCAGCTAAGTTTTTTGCTGGGGAACCAACCCCAGGTCTAGGGTCTTGTGCATACTAGGTAAGTGCTCTATGGCCCCAGGGACCCTCTTCCTCCTCCTCCTCTTCTTTTTAAAATATAAGCTACATTTCCATGCCTTCATTTGATGTTGTCACTTTCATGGTAGCCATCCTTACACACGTGTGGTGCGAGGCCCCTCAACACACTTCTTATGGTGTCAATTACTAGTTCTCAGCCATAATCTGCCTGATTTCTTGTGTTTTGTGTTCATGTCCTTGAGCAGGCCTGGAGACCAGGCGCACACTCCACGCGTCACTTGCCGTGAACAAAGGATGCTGACCCCCATCTGTGCTGACACCCTCATCTGTGCTAACACCTGGGCACCTTGCCTGTGATGACTCTGGTTACAGCCTGTACTCTGGGGCCCGGGGATCACATGCAGCCGTGGACCCAGGTGTGGGGTAGGGGATAAAGCCTCCTCTGTTCCTTTTGTCCTGGGGTAACCTTACCTCGAGATGGGGATGCTCAGACTCGTGGATCCAACTTTCTGGGGACTAGTTGTCTTGGTCTGTCTGTGCTCTGGGAATGGAGGACTGGTCCTGTAGGGCCCCCCAGCTCCCCCAGCCTCTGCACTATTGTCGCCAATTTAGCACCCAACACCCCTGCAGATGTTGAGCTCTGCCCAGGCCACATCCCAATCTCCAGAGCAGCCCACAGGGGCAGGACCAGGTACACCTCACCATCAGCTGCCACCAGCAGCAGGGACCATCTGCCACCTGCCTCCTAGTGGGAATCGCCAGGAAACAATACCATCCAAAGAAAGGAGACCTGAGGAAACAAGAGGCCGCCTTCTAGTAGGCATGCACTTAGGGCAGAGTTCTGCCTTCTCTCGTGGGAGCCCCTCCCCCCATCTGTGTGAGCATTCCAATCCCCACTCTTGCTGGGATTCTAGAAACAAGGCCGTATTTCATTTTGACTCATTTATTTCCTGGTGCCATGTTTACCAGACTTCATAGGATCAGGAATGCTGACCTTCCAAAACCCCACCTGCCCAGTAAACAGGTACCAGGTGCCAGGCAAGCAGTGGGATGGGCGTCTGGTTGTTACCTCAGCCCTGGTCCAGCCAGAGTGGCGGTTATTCTTCAGCACTTTTGATGTTGAGCCTCCTCTCTGTCCTTGCTATTCAGGGCTAGGAGAGGATGTTGTGCCATCCCTCTCGCCTCCCCAGAATGCCTAAGTGAGGGGCCTCCAGGGAAGTCGGTCACCCGCAGCCAGTGCCACTCATGGAGCACAGGTGTGTTGTGGCCTGGGCTGTGGATGCACCTGAAGGACTGCTCAGCCCAGAGCAGCCGTGGCTTGGTGGCCTGCAGGGTCACGGGCTCACGTTGGCATGAGGAGGTACTTGGAGGTCCTAGTGAGGCTGTTGACAACAGGGATGCAGGTAAAGCCCTTGAGTGTCTGTGTCCTTGTCAGTGCCCCTGTGTGACTGGGCTTCACACTGCATGGGTAGATGGCACTGACCATGAGCACAGGCAGCTCCCAGAAGGGCCACTTCAGGTTGTGGAGTCTCTGGAAGAACTAGAGTCAGTATGGATGCGGCAGAGTCTGTAGACCTTGAGGGTCACTGGTGGAGCTGAATGCCTACCAGGACACACAGTTGTGGCCTGGGAACCCCAGGCACCTACATCAGGGTCAGCGCCAGTGGGATCTCAGGTCAGAAAGAGGTGGCCAATGTCAAAAGAAGGCCCCGAAGACAGGTTAATCACAGAAGGAGAGGTTGTGTATCTTTGGCAGATGACACCTGGCAGGGAGTCAGAGGCCTCAGACCTCCTGAGCATGTTTCCCTATATAGTAGGCTGGGGATATAGGTCAGTGATAGAGCCCTGACCTCCTCTCATATGAGGCTTTGGCTCTGATCCCCAGCTCTGAAACTAATAATAATAAATTTAAAAATAGGGCTGGAGGAATAGCTCGGTGGTTAAAGTGGTTTCCAAGCAAGCGCTAAGTACCTGAGTTTGATTCTTCAGTACCACATAAGCTGGGCATGATGGTATACGCCTGTAATCCCAGCACTCAGAAGGCTGAGGCAGGATTGCCATAAGTGCAAGGCCAGCCTGGGCTACATAGGGAGTTCTGAACCAACCTGGCCTAGTGAGACTCTGTCTCAATTAATTAATTAATTTAAAAATCTCAAAAGCTCTTGCCATCTCAGCAGGTAACCTTAAACTGCTCTATTTGCCAACTATGGCAATAAGATCCAACTAGAGCATCTCAGATGACCTTGAACTTATAATCAACATGTATTTATATTATATTATGTGTATATGATATTTTTCTACCTCCGGATAATGTTGCCAAAATACATAACATTATTATGGTTTTTGGTCCCCAGAGTAATCCAGGACCGACTTGCTTATGGAGCACCATGCCAATCACTGAAGTGACAACTTTCACAAAACAGAAATTTTGTTCACAAGATAGAGGAGGGAGAGCTCAAATCTCAAATCCCACATTTCTGAAGGTAAGGGTTAAGGATATTTTTGAGATAAAGAAGCAGGGTGGTATGAGGCATGAGGAAAGGTGACTGGAGGTTAAAAGGAAAAAGAAAAATGGGCTGGAGGAACAGCACAGTGGTTAGAGCACTTGCCTAGCAAGTTCAAGACCTTGGGTTTGATTCCCCAGCACCACATGAGGTGTGGTGGTACACACTTGTAATCCGAGCACTTGGCAGGCTAAGGCAGAAGGATTGCCAGGAGCTTGAGGCCAGCATGAGCTACAGAGAGAGACCTTGTCTCAAAAAAAAAAAAAAAAAAGGATCCACTGTCATTGATATGTAAGTCCTTCATAGGAAATCCCTACCTAAAAAAACACACCCAGATCGGGTGGTGGCACATATGTCTATTATCCCAGCACTCATTTTTTTTTTTTTTTTTTGAGACAGCATCTCACTGTGTAGACCAGGCTGGTTCTGAACTCACTATGGAGCCCAGGCTAGCCTTGAATTCATCACAGTCTTCCTGTCTCAGCCTCCCAAATGCTGAGATTACAAGAGTGCGTCACCATACCCAGCTTATGTGGTGCTGGGGAATCGAACTCACGTACTTAGCACTTGACATAACGCTTGCTAGGCAAGCACTTTAACCGCTGAGCCATTCCTCCAGCCCCTATCTCAGCACTCATGGAGGCTGGGGCGGAAGGGTTCAAGTTTGAGCCCAGCCTGGACAACTCAGTGACTTAGCCAGACCCTGTCTCAAAATAAAAAGGCTAAAGACATGGCTCAACGTGAAGGTCTTGAGTTCAGTCCCCACAGAGGCAAAGCAGGAGCCGTGCAAGCTCGTTTCTGGGTCAGAGGAGCAGCCGCGGCTGGATCAGGGTGCTTCAGAAGACACCTTGAGCACCCTCCCCATGTGGAGTGTCCCAGGCATGTCCTGGCCTGGCCCGTGGCACCTGGGGGGAGATGCCTCAGGGTCCCATATTACAGGATCCCAGACCCTGATCCTGTGTTAACGCTACTTAAAGGAGGGTTTACAAACTTATGATGGGTAGCCCTCTTCGTAAAGCCAACCCCGGCAGATGTTCCCCTTCTGGAATGCCACCACCTTTGCGTGCTACACCTGTGAACCCTTGTTATGTAAGCTGCTAAGTGAGTCCAGATAACTTGGGGAAACTTAAGAGTCACTGGCCAAAATGGAGAACTTGCAAAATCCCCAAGTCACCCAGTTGGAAGAAGCCAACTTTAGGACCAAATGAGCTGATTAAGGCTCCCACCAGGGCTGGAGGAACAGCTCAGCGGTGAAGTCAAGTGCTAAGTACCCGAGCTCCATTCCCCAGCACCGTATAAGCCAGGTGTGGTGATGCACACCTGTAATCCAGCGCTCCGGAGGCTGAGACAGGAGGACTGCAGTGAGTCCAAGGCCAGCGTGGGCTACAGAATGAGACCTTGTCTCAAAAAAAAAGAAAAAAAAAAGAAAGAGAAAGAAAGAAAGAAAGAAAGAAAGAAGGAAGGAAGGAAAAGGTGTCCAAGGAAATTTCTCAAAGAGGAAATGGTGACCTCAACTCACCCCCATAGGTTCTTCACCTTGTTGCGGAAAGGCATTTCAGAGCATGTCACTGAGAGGCACAGACCGGCTCACTAGGCAGACTTAGAAAGTCAGGGAAAACAGCGAGGAGCCTGCTGCTTGGAGGGGAAGCGAGCCCAGCTCCCGTGGGCCTAGACGGGCCTGCTAACATAGGATCAGGATCAGCTTTTTTTTACTTTTCTTTATATTTTTGAGACTGGGTCTTGCTCTGAAGTCCAGACTGGTCCCAAAAGCACTACTAGGCAGCCCGGACTGGCCTTGAACTCATTGCAGTCCTACCTCAGCCTCAAAAGTGCTGGGATAATAGGTGTGTGCCACCACACCCCGCTAGAGGACGAGCTTTATAGGAGTTGGTGTGGTCTCAGTTCTGGTTGATCATTATTTCTGGTTTTACAAGAAGGCTCTGGAGATGTCCAATCTAGGCTCTGTGACCGCTTCTGCTTGGGACTGTCATTCTCTTGTGGAGGCTGCTGGAATCCAAACTTATCATAGCTCAGGGGCAATGATGGGACCTCGCGGGTGCCCAGAGGTAGCTGATGTCCTCAGGAAGCTCTTATCTCGGTGTCCTCACTTTTGAAGGGGGATGAGATAGGAGATGTAAATGTAGGGTAATGAACCTGGTACTGCCAGTTTTTAGGCAGATTTTTCCTATGTGATTAACGCGACCTGACTGGAGGGGATTTTGCAGAGGGATCGAGGAGGCAGATACAAAACCTAAGTAAAGCTCTGTATTGCTTTGTTTACTGATTGGGTCCCTGTGAGCCCAAGGGAAGAGTCCATTGGTTTTGTTTCGGTTTTGTTTGTTTTTAAGTCTCTGATCCTTCAGAAGAAAACACAAATTACCCTTGTAATAAGTAAGAGGTTAAGGGCTCAGGACATGGTTTGTCCTCTGCTCCTATGGTGATCTCTGACAGGGTCAGAAAGTTACCTTGAATAGAGTTTATTATCTCTCCAATGACCACCTTTCTTAGCAGATTAGATGAAGGGCTGGCCAAACCTGCAAAATTGCACCAATTACATCAGATCACTGTGGCCAGTTCTCTTTGAGAATCCCGATTAGCAGAAGCTTTTGCCCCTCAGTTCTTTCAAATAAAATCAACACTTCCCTACCCATCCCCCCCCCAAAAGCCAGGCAAAATGGCATGCCTGTAATGCCAGCCTTAGGAGGCTGAGGCAGGAGGATTGCTATGAGTTCAATGGCAGCCTGGACTACAGAGCAAGACTTTGTCTCAATAAATAAATAAATAAATAAATAAATAAATAAATAAATAAATAAATGAAGATGCCACTGTACAATTAGGCTATAATCTTGTGCAGTGTGGCCAATTAGTTTTCTAAAACCTTTTAAAAGAATGCGAACTGCCAGGCATGGTGGCTCACACGGGAGGCAGAGGCCAGAGGCTTACAAATAATAGCCTGGGCAATTTAGCAACTTACGAAAACTTCCCTCAAAATTTAAAATAAAAAAATGTGTTGAGAATTTAGCTCAATGAAAATGTCCTGGGTTCAATCCTCAGTACCACGCAAACACCAAAAGGCAGAGACACTGGATTTATGAATTTGCAGCTACTAGCTAAAGTACAACTTTCCAACTTTTAGTTGGCCCTTTTTTTTTTTTTTTTTTTTTGAGACAGGGCCTCCTCTGTAGCCCTGGCTGGCCTTGGACTCACTGCAGTCCTCCTACCTCAGCCTCTGTAGTGCTGGGATTATAGGTATGTGCCATTTGGTGCTGAAGACTTGAACTCGGGAACTTGGCGGGCAAGCACTTTAACCTCTGAGCCATTTCTCCAGCCATTACTTGGCTATTTTGAAACTGCTTACAAAGAAATTCTTATCTTCAGTGATAACATCCATTTGTAAGAATGTCTTTCACTTTATAGACTCTTTCTTCTTCGAGACAGTCTCTGCCTGTTTCCCAGGCTGGTCTCAAATGCCAAGACTCAGTCAATCCTGCCTCAGCCTTCCTAGTAGTGGGACGACTGGCCTGTGCCGCCAATGTAGGCTCACTAATTCTTGTAACAGGGAAAAGACATTCACTTCACCCTGTAAAAACAAGTCTTCTGTTTGACCTTTGTGTTTTCCCAGGTTCTTTACCTACACCCTTCTTTGTCTCAGCGAATAATGGGTATACACACTCGGGTCTGAGCGCCAAGGTAGGAATTTTCTACCTTGTTGGACTTTAGATACACACTTGCAAGCTGGAGGAATGGCAGAGTGGTTAAAGCACTTGCCTAGTGAATACAAGGCCCTCAGTTTGATTCCCCAGTACCACAGAAAGCTGGGCATGGTGACACACACCTGTAATCCCAGCACTAGGGGGGACAGAGGTAGGAGGATTGCCATGAGTTGGAGGTGAGGCAGCACTACATAGTGAGCTTTGGACTAGCCTAGGTTACAGAGCAAGACTCTGCCTCAAAAATATAAAAAGATATAGATTCACATATGTGAATTCAAAATTGCCTCACCAATACTTTCTTGGAAAGACAAACAATTAATCAAAAGATTGATAGTCTGGACTGGGGATACAGCTCAGTGGCAGAGCACTTGCCTAGTGAAATAAGGTTAGTTTAATAATTGCTAGCTTAATGGGAGAAAATTAGCCCAGAACTTTTACAGCTATATCTTCAGATCAGGTATTTAACTTCAGAATTCTTACTTAGGTGACAGCTGCCTTCAACATCATGGCAATGCTCCTGTCTTAGCCTCTCCTTTCTAGTGCCAGGATTACAAATACCTACCATCACCCCCGGCTGATCTTTATGTGGCACTGGGGAGTGTAACCTGGGTTTAGTTCATGCTAGGCAAGTGTTTTGACTACTGAGCTATGTTCTCAGCCCATTAATTTGAAATCTTAAAATCAGTTTACACTAAATTATGTTCATTAAACCAGCCCCATGGCGCAGGCCTATAATCCCCACACTCTGAGAGGCAGAGGCAGGAGGATGGCAAATTCAAGCCCAGCATAAGGCAATTTAGTGACGAGGCAAGACCCTATCTCAGCATTAAAAATAAAGAATGTTCTAGGATGGAGGCCGGGCTTGATGTCCAGCACATCTTTAAAAATTGTGTTCACTCTATATAGGCTTTAAAAAAGAAAAAATATATATATATTTTTTGAGATAGGCTCCATCTGTGTAGTCCAGGCTGGTCCTGAACTCACTATGAAGCCCAGACTGGCTTTAAGTTCACTGCAATCCTCCTGCCTCAGCCTCTGAGTTCAAGGATCACAGGCCTGAGCTCTTACGCCAAGCTTTGCATAGGTTATTTCTAAATTAATTGTAATAACAAAATACAAACTAAGCTTAAAGCTTTGTCTTGTTTTTCGTTTTTGTTTTCACTGTTTTGGGACACTCAAAGCCTTAACACTTAGCTACATACCCAGATTTTTAAAATTGTTTGGTTGGGGTTTTTTTGTTTGTTTGTTTGTTTTTTTGAAACAGGGTCTTGCTCTGTAGCCCAGGTTGGTCCTGAACTCACTGGTGTAGCCCAGGCTGGCCTTGGACTCAGGAAAATACACCTGCCTCAGTTTCCCGAGTGCTGGGATTACATGTGTGTGCCACCATGCCCAGCTTTATATAGTGCTGGGAAATGGAACTCAGGGCCTTAACTGCTGTGCCATTCTTCCAGCCCATAGTTTTAGTTTTTTGAGACAGAATCTCCCTCTGTAGTTCAGGCTGGTTTTGAATTAGCTGTGTAGCACAAACTGGGCTTGAACTCAGCCAATCCTTCTGCATCAGCCTCCCAAGTGCTAGAATTACAGGAATGTAATGCCTTGTTTACTGGTGCTGGGTGATCAGCAAGCATTCTAGCCGCTGTGCTACTCCTCCAACCCTCAGAGTGCTAAGGTTATAAACACACAGAATTATGCCCAGCAAGCTTAAGTTTAAAGTTTACTTTGATTTTTTTCCCCTCAGTACTGGAGATTTGAGCCCAATGCCTTCACTCTGAGCTACATCCCCATTTTTATTGTCTAGACAGTTTTATTGTTTAGTTGAGACAGGGTCTTGCTCAGTTGCTAAATTACCCAGGCAGGCAGTCCTCCTGCCTCAGCTTCCCAAAGAACTGGAATTACAATCTTGCATCACTAGGCTCGGCTTTGACTTTTTTTTTTTTTTTAAATAGGACACACATACACAAAATAAATAAATAAATAAATTAAAAACCCAGCTAAATATATTTGGATCTGCTAGCAAATCCATCCTGTTTCCACATTTAAAACTTGCATTCTGAGAAAGTACATCATCTGATCCTTATAAAGCAGTATTAGTCTATAGCATGCTGGCTCAAAATTGCTAAGGATTCATAACCAAAACTAAAAATAAAAAAGAAAACAACTCCAGATGTGAGAAAAGTGAGACGTGCTTTATAAAGGAAGCTATGGAATAGGCAGATGTAATGAGGGGAAAGAAAGTACTTCTTCATCTTTCTTTCTTTATTTTTTTTTTTGGTCCTATAAAATAACTCTTTATTCCAAAATAGGAAAAAGCAGTATGGGACAAACCAAGGATTAGGTACATTGTAAAGCCTTGAGGGAGTTATAAAGCGTTGTGGAAAGGAGTGGATCTCTGAGAAGACTGTATGCGTGGTCCAGGTGGAGGAAGTCACAGTGGTGGGACTCTCAGGTTTCCTCCTTGTGTCCAAATCGGAGGGTCTTCTTGGAGCACTCTGCCGCTCCCTCCTCCTCCTCCTCCTCTTCCTCCTCCCCCTCTTTTGAGGCCGACTTGCTGCGTTGCTCATGCTGGCCTCAAACTTAAGGTCATCCCACCTCAGGCTCCCAAGTGTCTGGGATTGCAGGCGTGCCACATCATGATGGATGATTGACCTGCTCATATCAGGAAATTACAGGAAGGACTTTCTTAACTTTTCCTCTTTCTTTCCTTCTCCTTTTATTTTATTTTGTTTATTTTTGAGACAGGGTCTTGCTGTGTAGTCCAGGCTGGTCCCAAACTTACTACATAGCCAGGTTGGCTTTGAACCCACAGCAACCATCCTACCACAGCCTCCCAAGTGCTGGAATCACAGGCATGCACCACCATGACCAACTTAAGTGGTGTAGGGGAATCAAACTCAGGGCCTTGAGCTTGCTAAGCAAATGCTTTAACTGCTGTGCTATTTTCCTTTGGTCCCAGGATGATTTTTCTGTTTTGTTTTGTAGTACTAGGGTTTGAGCCCAGGGACTTTGCCCTGAGCTACACCTCAGCTCTTTTTATTTTTTAATTGAGACAGAGTCTTGCTAAATCACTAAATTGAGGCCCTCTTGCCTCAGGCTTCTGGAGTGCTAGGATTATGGGCGTGCACCATCATGCCCAGCTTGGGAGGTTTTTCTTTAGCATTTAGGTAACTGTTCTAGAAAAAAAAATTCTACAATTTCTTTTCTTTGTGCATGTGTGTGGGGTGTTATTGCCCAGGGCACCATGCAAGCATGGCAAATGCTGTACCCCTGAACTACATCTTCTCTTTTTATATATACAAGTTTTTCTATTTTGAGACAGAATTGCTAATTGCCAAGGCTGGCCTTGAATTTGCAAGCCTCCTGCTTCAGCCTCCCAAGTAGCTGAGGTTACAAGCATGTGCCACCATGCCCAACTTTAGTTTTACTTCATAATGAGCCTATTTAAATGTTTTTAAATTTTCAAATGTTTTCATTGTTCATTTTTGTAAAACTAAGACTTTTCCATCAAGATCTAACTTTGGCATTTGCAGGGGTTCTTAGGAGTCCAAAAGACATAGGCTTATATCTATATGGCTACAATATTGTGTTCCAAAATTGTCTGAGAGATTCCTATCACAGCCATCCTCCTGTTTCAGCCTCCCAAGTGTTGGGATTATAGGTGTATACCACAACATTCAGCTAATGTTGGTGTGGTACTGGGAAACCCAGGCTTTGCACATGCCAGGTCAGTACCCTGACCACTGAGCTACACCTCCAGCCCCTCCCCTGGGCTTTTCACTGACTCAGGAGATATTCATTGTTTTCTGACCTGTCTGAGACCCTAGTTTTTCAGTCACGTCTTTGTTGCTCAAATTTGGCCTAAAAATCCTGTTCTCCAGAGTCACAGTTGCCAAATGGATCTGCAGTCAAGGCATATAACTTTCTGGAACAAATCTATCCCAATGACACAGTGACAGTAGACCTCAATTTTTTAATAAAAGGAAGGAAATGTCAAGTAAGAAGGTCAAAATATAACAGTATAGTTCAGGGTATGTGTAGGCTTTGTGTCTTCCTCTTTTTTCCAGTCTTGGGGATTGAACCAAGGTCCTTCACACCGGGCTTGGATTTGCCATCCTCTAACTCCAGTCTCCAGAGAGCTGGGATTACAAGTGTGCACCACCACACCTGTTAGGGCACTTGTCATAGGGCCAGCAGGCCATTGTTGGGTCAACTTTCCAGCAAGTCTTTCGAGTGATCTGATAAACTGGGCTGCAGACACACCTCCCCCACGTGAGCTGATCTTTGGACCATAATGATCCACCATTCCTCACTGTTCAGCACTTCTGAGCTTCTCTACAATGGAAACCCCCCCTCCCAATTACCCTCATATGGACCACTCCAATCCTTAATTTATGCCAACACCAATCACAATTCCTGAATAGTAAATTATGCAAATCACCAATCCCTTTGAGAGTTTAGGTCTTAAAAAAACAGCCATTATTTTCTTCAAGCTTTGATCACAATTGATTGCTAGTTGACTTTACTTCTCCTGGACTGCCATCCAAATTAGCCCCAAATAAATGTAATTTTATTTTTTATTTTTCTGCTTTTTTGTTTTGTTTTTGTTTTCTTCCTTTGGTACTTGGTACTAAAGATCAAGTCTAGGGCCTTCATATGAACTATGTCCTCCAACCATGTTTTTAATTGGAAAAATAAATAATAATATAACTGTCATATAATCTTTACATCTTCACATGCCTTTGTACACATTCTTTCCATCATCTTCAAGGTCAATCTAAAAAGAACTTTATCTTCCTATTTTTGAGGTACTGAGAATTGAACCCAGGACCTTAGTACTGAGCTACGTTCCCAACCTCTTTAATTTCTTTTTTAGTTTGAAACAGGAGCCCACTTCTATTTTTTATTTTGAGGCAGGGTCTCACTAAGTTTCTCGGTTGTGAAGGCTGGGCTCAAACTTGTATCTTCCAGTTTCAGCTTCGCAGAGTGCTGGGATTACATGCCTGTGCCATTGGGCCTGGTTGGTTGGGTTTTTTATTTTGGGTGCTGGAGGGGAGGACGGGGGCAGGGTCTTGCCCTGAAGTACAGGATGTCCTGAACTCATTGTGTAGCCCAAGCTGACTTCAAGCATACAGCAATCTTCCTGCCTCAGTTATAGTTGGGTCTGTAGTGCCCCCACCAAAGTCTCATGTACCTATGGATACTGTACTGGTGGGAGGTGGGACCTGGCTGAAAGGGGCGGATGCTTGGCCTTGACCTGAAGGGGCGTGTGCTGGTTCTGCTCTTCTTCCCAGACTTGACTCTGTTCTTCCATGCTGTGAGGATCTCTGGCTCTGGTTGTGGCCCTGCCAAGGAACTCCACCATTTTCAACTGCCCACCTGTGAATGGCCCGTGGCCTTCTGAAACTGTGAACTAAAATAAATCTTTCCTTTCTAAGTTGTGGATGTTGTGTTTTCTGTCCTAGCAACGAGAAAGTAACTAAGACACCAGCCTCACAAGCACTGGGGTTACAGGTGTGCACCACCACACCCATATATGCGGTGCTGGAGAATTGAACTCAGGACCTTGTGCTTTGTAGGTGAGTGCTCTAACCACTGAGATATGCCCCCATTTTATTCTTGGTTGATTTTATTCTTGGTTGACATTCTGTTGGAATCATGGACCATGGTGTGCCAACCCTAAGCCAAGCAGGAGGTTATTGGGAAGAACTTTATGTAGTTTTTATGGGACCCTGAGGAGTTCTTGTGAGGGCCTTGTTAAAAACAAGGAGCCTGACCCCTGACTCACTCCCTGGCTTCCTGTTTTCCTGTGTGAGTCTGCCCCTGTGATGTCATAACCCTGGGATCCTCGCCAGGCTGACGTTATGCACTTGGATCTTCAACTGTGACTTAGGCAAATCTCTTTTCTTCATAAAGTTCCCAGTCTGAAGTATTTCATTATAGTAACAGAACACAGATGAATAGAAGTGTTTGTATAAAGTATTATCTCAGAAAAATAGAAACTACCATGGTTTGCATTGCCCAAGGGTTCCTGTGTTGGAGATTTGGTCTCCAGTAAGGCAACGGTAAGAGGTAGTGGGACCTTAAGAGGGGCCTGTGCATTAAGTCCAGCACATGCACACATGTGCACACACACACACACACACACACACACAGTAGGAACTAATGGAGGTCATTAGGTCGTAGAAGCCATCACCTGTGGAAGAGTTTAATGCAGTTTTCATGGGACTCTGAATTACTTCTAGAAAAAAAAGTTGTTATAAATAGAGCCCCATCCTTGCTTTGGCTTTGGTGTGACACTGTGCCCTGTCTCTTAACGCATTTCTGCCGTCCCATTGGCGATGGGATCCTCACCTGAGGCAAGGCTATGTCCTCCATACCATGCCTCTGAATCTCAAAACTGGGAACTAAATAAACTTCTTTTTTAAAAAAATAAATTACCAAGCTTCTGGCACTTTGTTATAATAACAAAGTACAAACTGTTGAAGTTTGGATCTGGAATGTTGTCCCCCAAAGCCTCATGTCTTAGAATGTTGTGAGGTACCTGTGGAGTCATGTGTTGTTAAGAGGTGATTTCTAGCTGGGAGGGGTGGGACACTGGGGCTTGACCCAGAAGGGGTGGGCTGCTGGGATAGGACCTGGAAAGGTCACTCCAGCTCTGCCCTCCCCTCTCACTTGGTTTCCTGTCTGCAATGCTGTGAACTTGCTCACAAAGCACAAGGCCCTTGGTTCATTCTTTCCGCGCTACATAATAGCTGAGTTAGGTGACACACTCCCGTAATCCCAGCACTCAGGAAGCTGAGGCCGGAGAATTACCGTGAGTTCAAGGCTAGCCTGGGCTACATAATGAGTTCAGAACCAGCTTAAACTACAAAATAAGACCCTGTCTCAAAAACTAAAGTAAATAAGTAAATAAATACAAAGTCTTCAGAACTCTCTGCATTAGTTATAATGCAGAAATATATACTTTTTCGTTGGACAAGCTTGTTATTTCTTAGATGTTTAAGGTCATAAAACTGTAACTCCACTTACAAGTGGAGTGCACAATGAAAATAAATGCTTGGTGGATGTCACTCATGAAAGTAATACAAGAGAAGGGGGCTGCAGACGTAGCTCAGCGGAAAAGCACCTGCCTGGCTCGTGCAGAGCCTCGGGTTCGATGTCCCAGGACCACATAGGCTGGGCGTGGTGGTAAGACACATGCAGAAAATAAATGAATAAATAGAGAATAAAGGCCTGCTGCACTGGGCCTGGCTCAATTTAAAAAGAGGAGAGAAGGACCACGTTTAACTTTTTACTTTCTTTGCTTCTGTAACACTTTTGATGCTTGTATGACTTCTCAACCATAAGGCACGTGAGGTGATGACAGAGGAGAAATGGGACTGATGACAATTCTTTCAAGATTGACCTTTAGGCAGATGAAGTGACATTCAGAAAGCCTCTGTATTTTGCTGTTATTAAAGGGCCTTCAGCTCAAAGCAATCTACATATCAAAAATATGTACACTGTTGTATTACTTAGGGTTCTTGGAAAAGCAGAAATAAGGGGCCGGAAGAATAGCTCAGCAGTTAAGGTGCATGCCTAGCAATCATAAGGGCCTGAGTTCAATTCCTCAGTACTACATAAACTGGGCATGGTGGCACACACCTGGAATCCCAGCACTCAGAAGGCTGAGACAGGAGGATTTCTATGAGTTCAAGTCCTGCCTGGGCTACATAGTTAGCTCAGGACCAGCCTGTACTACAGAGCAAGACCCTATCTCAAATATAAAGAAAAAGAAAAAGAAAATACCAGAAAAAAATATATATAGAGAGAATATATATATATATATATATATATATATATATATACATATATACACACATATGTATCTATCTATATATATGAAATTTGTTAGGACAGCTTGCAAGTCCAAAAGAGAGTCCAAAATGGCCACCTGTAGGAGTTAAAGAGTCCAGTCACCGTGCATACATGACATAGAAGAGCACCAGTCTCAGCCTGTGGACAGCTGGCTAGTACCAGTGTGTGCTGTGGCTCTCCAAAGGCAACAGTGAAGACCTGAAGACTGGAGTCTGCTATGAAGACTGGCAATTCAAAATGGCGGAGGCCAGAGTTCTCCCAGAAGAAGAAGCTGTAATAACCTTGCTCACTCTTCCCTTTCACTTAGTTCAAGCTGCCAGTCTATTGGGTGGGCCACCCACATCTAGACTGGGTTTTGCTGACCGATTAGTCAATCACTCACACCCAGTGCTCCACACTACAGGCTAGGAGTGTCCTAATCCATTCAAATTGACAAAAGCCTTTCAATAGTCAACTCTGTGGGGTTTGGGATGGTATTAACTGAACTCTGCCGATGGCTATCTTTTTATGAATGAATGATTCAAACTTTTTTTTTGAGACAGGTCTTACTTGGTAGTCCAGGCTGGTCCTGAACTCACAACAATCTTCTTGCCTCAGCCTCCCAAGTGCTGAGATCACAAGTGTGCACCACCATGCCCAGCTTATGTGGTGCTGGGGAATTGAACTCAAGGCCTGGCTCTTGCTCGGCAAGCACTGTAACTACTGTGCTATTTCTCTAGCCCCTCAAACGTAATTGTTGAGAACAAGTAAGCTAGGCGCATGTGAAAAGCAGAAAAGCATGTAGATAGACTTCTCAGTGTTTTGGAAATCTTTGCTAGCAATTTGAAATCTTAAAATTACATTATGTTAATAAATACATATTTAATGAGACAAGTATATTGGTGCATGCCTGATTCCTAGAATTCTGGAGACTGAGGCAGGAGGATCACAAGTTCAAAGTCAAACTGGACTACATAGCAAGTTCAAAGCCAATCTGGACTGAGTAATAAGAACCTGTCTCAGAAATGAAACAGAAAAAAAAAGAAAGAACTACACATTAAAAGCTCCTGAGACATTTCTGAGTGAGTTAAAATACTGACACAGCAGGGTGATAAGGCACTAAGTGGTAGGACACGTGCCCAGTGCTCGCCAAGCCCTGGGTTTGGTCTAGAGCCATAGCACCACAAACAGAAAAACTAAACAAAACACAAAACTAAAAACGTGACTGCTGGGTATAAGTTTTGGTCATATACAAAAGCATTTGGTTTTATACAGTATAGATAAGCGAAACACATGCGATCTGTTCATAAACATGAAATCATATGAAGATATTTAATCTACAAAATACTGATAAATACAGTTTGAAATTGCTTACTTCCTAGGTTTTCACTAGAAATTAGGATTACTAACAGATAAAATCCCAATTAATATGTGATAACTAAAAAGCCATACTAAGGAGAAAAGTTCACACAAAGAAAAGGGGACATGAATAATTTCCTTTCTTTGTGGTACTGAGGATTGGACCCAGGTCCTCCTCACTGAGCTACATCTCAGCGCTTCTCTTTTATTTATTTTTTTTTTTTTTGACACAGTGTCTTGCTAAGTCCCCAAGTTGCCCAGGCTGGGCTTAAAATTACTGTTCTCCTGCCTCAGCCCCCTACAGTGGCAGGATTACAGTTGGGTACCGCCACACCCAGTGATGTGTTTCTTATGAGATGTTTTGCCTGCGGTGGGATGATGACAGGTTGTTCCAATATGAGGAGGAAGGAAAAGTAGGAGGCGAGCAGCAGCACCCGAGAGAGATGGGAAGGGCACATCTGCCAGGCTTGTGAAAAGAGTTGGCTGAAATTAGAAGGGAATTACGTATCTATACGTTTTTCTATATAAGCATTAGTAACAAAAGTATAATGATGAGAAACTAGAATTGGTCCAATGTGTCAAAATAACAAAGTTTGTCTGAGGTATAAAACTGCTTTTTGTTTTGTTTTGTTTTGGTTTTGGTTTTTTCCTAGGATCAGGTCTTGCTCTACAGTCCAGGCTTGTTCTTAACTCCCTATGGAGCCCAAGCTAGCCTCAACCTCATAGCAATCCTTCTGCCTCAGCCTCCCAAGTGCTGGAATTACAGGTGTTCGACGCCACACCTGGCTTATATGGTGCTGGCGAATTGAACCCAGGGCCTAGGCAATCTGTCTTAATAACTACTGAGCTACGCCCCCGGCCCTTGATTTGCTCTTAATAGGAAATTGTGAGAGGGTTTTATTTTATTTACCTTTTAGGAAATTGGCTTAGGAAATGAGGATTCTGTGCTTTTACCAAGATCATTTCCTGTGCTTCTGTGATCTTTAAGAAGTATCTTTGTCACTTGAGAATACTGGTTCCTCTCTGTTGAAGAGCTGAGATTTTCACTCACAGTGACTAAGGTCTTGGTCTGATCAAGTATTTTGTGCATGAGGGTTTTTCCCCCCAGTACTAGGTATTGAACCTAGGGCCTTCACACTAACCTACATCCTTAGCACCTTTCTAAATTTTGATACAGAGTCTTACTAAATTACTAAAATGTTCAAGTTGGCCTCAAACTTGGCATCCTCCTGTTTCAGCCACCACATGCAGCTGACTGAGGAGTTTGTTTGTTTGTTTTAGAGACAAGATCTTGCTTTGTAGTTCAGGCTAGTCTTTACTCACTAAGTAGCCCAGGCTGGCCTCCAATTCATGGCAATCCTCCTGTCTCAGCCTTCTGAGTGCTGGGATTACAGGTATGGGCCACCACCATACTCACTTTAACTGGTGCCGGGGAGTTAAACTCAGGGCCTGGTACCTGCTAGGCAAATGTTTTAACCCCTGAATTCTTCTTTCAGCCCTGATCATATATTAAACCCATTATATATTTTGCCAAATTTCCCAAATCAAATACCAGATCGAGTCTGTTTTGTTGATTTGTTTCTGATTGAGTCTTTCTGATGGAAATCTAATTTAGAGATTTTCCACTGGGCTCATGTCCAGTTAGAGGATGTATATTTCACCTTATAAAAGATTCAACTAATTGGGTTTATATGAAACATCGAATTATAACAGAAAAAGAAGAGTCAAGTAATAAGTAATGCCCAATACTCTGAGTTATGTTTGCATAGTATGTTCCTGTTGTGTATAACAGAAACCCTGGAACTCACAGAAAGCTATTAGTCCTGGATGTAACACTATCAGCCATACTTTTAGTTACTACTTTCACATGTAGGCAACTATAGAAATAACCAAATTTGGGGGGCTGGAGGAATGGCTCAGTGGTTAAAGAGCTTGCCTATCAAGGACTACATCAAGTGCTAAGTACCCAAGTTCAATTCCCCAGCACTATATAACCTGGGTGTTGGGGCACACACCTGTAATCCCAGCACTCAGAAGGCTGAGGCAGGAGGACTGTTCTGAGTCCAAGGCCAGCCTGAGCTCCATAGTGAGTTCGGGACCAGCCTAGGCGACAGAGAGAGACCCTGCCTCACAAAATAAAAAAATAAAGAGAAGGAAATAATAGTTTCCATATTCACAGATGATTGTTTTCTCTGTTAATTTCCTGAGTGACCCTAAACATACCATGTTTCATTTTCGAGATTCATGGAAAGGATTCTGATGAATTTACCAAGAGACTGGTTGAGAATTCCTAGAATTCATGAAGAAATGCATTGGTTCATAAAAACACTAATCCCACATCAAGAAGAACAAGAGTTAATTAAATATCAAGGAAATGCCTTAGCAGATTTGCACGTGAACTCATCCAGTACTGAAATTTTTAGAGTATGAGATTTGAATTCTGTGAGATTGATTCAAAACAATGCCCTGTGAAATTCTGCTCGATAAACTGTGTGATGCACCCAAAGTGGGGGAACAGGGGGACAGTCATGTGGAAAGAGCGCAGGAACCTGGACAGCTGCTTGATCTTTCTGGGATCCCTAAAGCTTCCATCATTAAAAGTTCTGTGCTCCAGGACCAGATGGAATGGCACATGCCTGTACTAGTTACTCTGAAGACTGAGGCAGGAGGATTGCAAATTTGAGGGCAGCCTAGGCAATTTAGCAAGAACCCGTCTCAAAAATTTTAAAGGTTAGGAATGTATCTCAGAGGTAGATGCTTGGCTTGTATGTGCTAAGTTCTGGCTTTCTTTCCCAGGAAAAAGTAAAAATGGGGGAAAAAAAAGTTCTGCCCTCCTTGTCCTCAATGTCAGTCCAAGAAACTAGAACTTCTGTCCCCCAGAGCAAACCATAAAATCAAAGGTCACTATTGCCTTTCTCCTTTCTCCCCGGAAGACTCATTCCAGAAGATCCTGCCTCATCAGTGCTATACAGAGGCCAACAGGAACCTGAGGAGACCATCCTTGCTGAGCTCCCCTCCTCAGTCTATTACCATTACATCATACCCTATTGGCCAATCACATTTCTAGTGGCTGTCCATTGGACATAAGCATAGACAGTTTTCTCTGACTCTGGGTTCCTTTTGCTCTGTAGTTCATGTTGGTCCTGAATTCACTGTGTAACCCAGGCTGGCCTTGAACACATGGAAATCCTCCTGCGTAGGCCACTCCAATGCTGCGATTACAGGCATGTGCCTGGCTAATGTGGTGCTGGGTAATGAAACTCAGGGTCTTGCATCCGCTAGGCAAGAGCTCTAACCACTGTGTGCTGTTCCTCCAGCCTGTGGATGGCTTATTTTTATCACCTGATGGACGTTTTGGCTGTTTCGAGGAGTTTTTGTTTGTTTGTTTGTTTGCTTTTTTGGTACCAGGGATTAGGTCCAGGGCCTTCTCATGGAGCTACATCCCTAGCCCATTTTTATTTTTGACTTTGCAACAGGGTCATGCTAAATCATTATTTTGTCCAGGCTGGGCTTGACCTTGTGATCCTCTTGCTTCAGCCTCTTGAAGTGCTGGGATTATAGGCCTTTGTCACTGGGCCTGACTGGATCATTAGAACAATGACAGATGGACTTCACTCAATTGCCACTCCAATGGGGCGCCAGGGTGCCCTTGTCACACACTGCATGCCTCCTTGTGGGCTAGAAGCTTTCCCCTGGAGGAAACGAGGTGCTAGAACAGCTGCCAAGATGAGAAGAAGTCATTTATCGGGAAAGTTATAAAAGTGCTAAGTAAGGTATTATAACTGTGATGGCATCACCATCATCGTGTTGTCTCTAGTCTGTTTAAGTAGGCTAAGAAAGAACAAGCAGCATTTTTAAATCTGAAGCTGGCACAGTGGTACATCCATTCCATGGAACACTGCTCAGGGACACAGGAGGAGCTACTGGTCTCCAGAGAATCGTGTGGAGTGAAGAAAGAGAAAATCCTAAAAGAATACAGATTATTTTATTCTACAAATATAACTTACTAGCAATGACAAAATTTTAGAAGAGCAGGTACAATTATCGGTCGCCAGGAGGCAGGGACAGAGGCTGCAGCTGTGGAGTAGGGCGGAGTGGTTACAAGGCCACCTGTGGGAATGGAGCTGTGTGGTAACTTGTCATGTGGTCACATGAACCTACTCAGGTGATAAAAGTGAACACAGCCCCGCACCCCCCTGCAAATGCATAGGTGTAAAACTGGGATGATCTGAACGATGTAGGCGGGCTATGGCACTGGGGAGCTGGGTAAGCATCCCAAACTTCTCTTTGACTTCTTAGAACTGTATGTCATTTGACACTGATGCAAAATTCCAATTTAAAGGGAAAGGATGCAACTGTCCCTGCAAAGCTGTCTGGCGGAAGGCCGATGGTGGAATTCTCAACCTTTAATCTATGGGCTGTCTTTTTTTAAAAAAATCATAATAACAATTAATTGATTAAGGGCTTGCCCTGTACCTAGTCATCTTGACCTTTAGCCAAGCATTTTTCTTTCCCGACACAAAGAAAGGTTTAAGGAGATGAAAATTTTAATTACCCTAATTTCCTCATTCCATATTATTTTATGAATAAAATTATCACTCTGTACTCTGTAAATATATGTAATTATTACATGGCAATAAAATTTTTCTTGATAACCTTAAAAAAAGAATTTTCCTGACACATCATGCTGACAGAGGTGGAGGGAGAAATGTGGGTTATCACAAGACGCAGAAAACGCGCCCCCAGGTCTCTTTTTTATTTTTTTATTTTTTGGACCAGAAATAAAACTGCATTCTCAACTTTTTTCTTTTCTTTTCTTTTCTTCTTTTCATGTGGTATCGGGGATCAAGTCCAGGGCCTTCATACTAAGTTACATCCCTCGCCCACACGTTATTGTTAAGTCTCTAAGTCTCCCAGGTTAGTTCTAAATTTCAGTCCTTTTTTAAGATCTTTATTTTGAGACACTAAGTTACGAAGTTACCTCAGCTGAGTTCACACTTGCAATCTTGTTGCTTCAGCCTCCCAGAGTGTTAGAAATATAGGCCTATACCACTGGGCCCAGCTATTCTAAATATTTCATGGTTTCTCTTATATGAGAGACCAATTTTAAGTAAACTAAAGTGTTACAATATTAGGCCTAGGAAGGGAACAGGGTAGGAAAAGGACAACAATGATCAAGATCTGTCATGCCACATGTATGTGCCAATTTCCCAAACGTAAATATCATGTATTACAGTTATATACTAATAAAAACAAAAGAAATAGGGATGTCCAGGACAGCAAAACATAAGCAATTATTTCCTTATAAAACTTTTTTCTCTCAAATATTTTCTTCACTGAACTCATCTTGGTGGTGACAATGTGACTTCATAATCTAAAAAAAAAGAAACAAAAGTAGGCTGACTCATCTCATAGTTTAAAGTATTTGCTAGTTTTATTTTTAAATAAATTGGTATTTCTGAAGTCCCTGACGAACAGACACCAACAAATTCATTCATAACAGTGCACAAAACTAAATTTTCCAAACACTAAATCTCTCTAGCAAAAGAACATAAATCAGTCTTCCCTGGGAAAATGCCAAAATGCTAGCTGTTATAGAACTTCAGAAGACAGCTTTGGTTTCTCTGAGAAACAGTATAGCTAAGGTCACTCATGGTAAGGTAATGCACAAGGGCACAGCTCAGTGGTAAGGGTGCTTGCCAGGGGCCTGAGGTTTCCTTTAAATTCAGGAGCGCACCGTAGGTACCTGACATCTACAACATCCACGAACCCGGAATTATCCAATACGTACAGCTATTCCTTTTTAAATCATTCATCTCACTGTTCCTGGTTACTTTCCAGGCCATCCCAGATTCACTCTTGCCTTTTCCACTCTCTGAACTAGGAAGCCTAATGTTATCTGCTGTGACTTCCTGGGCGATGCTGGCATCTTCATCCCCAGACTCCGAAGTGACCTCGGAACTGTCCTGGGAGCTCTCTCCTCAACTGTCCTCTTCTTGTGACTCTGAATGATTCTTCTCACATATGGCCACATCCACTTGTATGATTTTTCTGAGGGTCTCGTCAATATTTTCAGCCAGGTGGAGTAACTTCCGTTTCTTTCTGGAGCTTCTTATGTGCTTGGGCCGTCTGTGGGAGGAATCTCTGAACTTGGTCTAACAACAGACTTCTCTCTACCAGGACTGTCTGAAGAGTAGAGGCTCTTCTGGAATCTGGCTTGGAGTTGATGAACATCTTGTCCAATATAACTCCTCAACCACTGCCCACAGTCAGCAGCTCTTTGGACACTGAGACTCCAGAGCAGTCCCAGGTGGGCGACAAAGAACTCGAGCTCCCACAACCATCAGCCAAACAGCCCTCCGTGCCTCCAGAATCAGCACCCCAGCTATTTTTATATCTAGGAATTTCATCTATCATGACACCCCACAAAAGTAGTATCTCCTTTTGTAACTGGTTGATTTCATTTAGCATAAAGTTCTAGATTCATCTATATAGTAGCATGTAGCAGGACTTCCTTCTTAAGGCTGAATAATATCCCATTGCATGTATGGACTGCAATTTGTGAACACCTGGTATCGTAGTCCATTTTCCATTGTGATAACAAAACACCAGAAGATGGGGAAAGTTTGAAGAAAAAGAGGTTTAGCTCGGATTTGGAAGCTCAATATCTTGGCTTAAGCATAGTACTCTTGACTCTCATGAGGGCCCCTTTGGCATCACATGGTAGAAAGCATCATGGCAGAGTGCATGAGAGAGGGAGAGATCATAAGGCTAGAGAAGATGCCAGAAATGAAGGAAGAGCCAGCCTTGCTCATTTATTCCAACCCACTTTAGTAGGAACTAACTGAGGTCCCAAGAAAAGTACACAATGATCTATTATTTGCCAGCTTGTAAAGGTCACACCACTTCCCAACATCACCTCCACACTGGTGACCAGCGTTCCAACACATGAACTTTGGGAGACACATCCAGCCATATCAAAACCATTGCACTTGGGTGCTCCTGACTCTTGGCTACCTGTGAGACACGCCACTCTAGCCCTGCAGTGCAGGGATCTGCCTAAGTCCCTGTGTTCTGTCCCCATCTTCAGTCCTAGGGATCAAACTCAGAGAGCAATGAGCTATATCCCAGGTCCTTCTTTCATTTTTTAGAGATGGTGTCACTAAGTTAAATGTTGGACTCTTCTGGCCCAGAATGGCTGGAGTTACAGGTCTACGCCACAGTGCTTGGCTAATTCCCTGCTTCTAATGTTGTAGATGTACTCAGAAGTAGGACTGATGGATTTTTGGAAGAAATTCTTCTAAATCTAGCCCAAGGCTATGAGATCTTTTAAGTCCTTGTCAGAGGCAACACTGGTGGGTATGCCAAGGGCCTATGGAGAACACAGACTCGCCACTAGTATCATCTACTTGTTGAAGGGAGCAGGGGTCAACCTTATGGGTACAGACTGCTGGCCACTCTAAAGGACCCAGCCCCTGTGACTGCTGGCCGGGACACTGCCTCCACGAATGGGCAAGGCTGGCCTAGCCCGCCTATGGTAATTAGAGGTACAAACATGTCCCCTAGCCCATAAGATCTCCATCGGCCCCACCCTGCCCATAGTATGTGCCCACACTGTGGGCTCTGTGACACAGACTAAGGTCAAGTCTGCTGAGTGGCCAAGTGTGTGGAAGGGCAGTCTGCATTCCCTTGTCTGTGGGGCTCATGGCTTCAGAGGCCACACCCCACCTAAGGGCAACAAGTTGTGTCTTCCAACCCCCACCTCCCTTGAGCACCAAGACCAGAGCATGGCCCCATGTGACTCCTAGGAATACCAAAAAATGAGATGAAGAAAGGAGTGAGGGGGTCACTCACAAAACATAAGCAGAAAGGTGGGGTGGCCCCAAGTACCACAGGTCTCCAGCACCCACCCTACCTTGGGGGACACTTGAGTCCATCATGCAGCTGCCTCTGTCTAGCTCCAGGCTGGCCAAGCCACACCCTCCCCCTTTTCTTCTGCCAGTAGAGTTTCAGTTCACAGGGCAGAGGTAGGGTCAGGCTGGCCACCTACAATGAGGGGAGGGACAAGGAGCAGAGTCACGAACAAAGTCTTCCTCTATTTAAGCCCAGGCAATCCGTACTGTAGCTGGTGTCCCAGCCTCACCACCCACTACCATCCAGAGACATGCAGGGGGCCTGGGTGCTGCTGCTGCTGGGCCTGAGGCTACAACTGTCCCTTGCTGTCATCCCAGGTAATCAGGCTCCCCCTGCACCTCCATCGTGGGCCTACCCCGAGCCTCCCCAGTGGGCTGACCCAGCCTCCCACTCTCCCCTTGGTAGCGGAGGAGGAGAGCCCGGCCTTCTGGAACCAAAAGGCAGCAGAGGCCCTGGATGTCGCCA
>PVKB01007614.1:0-31339 GCA_004027205.1 Ctenodactylus gundi
AGAACTCACCGCATCGCTGCTCCTGGAGGGAGAGAAATTGGGAAAGGATTAGTCCTTTCTGTTCCCAGGGCCTAAAAGCCGAGGCCTCTCTGATCAAGAGGCTTGATCCACCATCTCCCTCTTCCTCGGATCTCAGGAGTCTGATTCCCATATCGTCGTAATATTTTTCCCTGTATTGAGGAATGGAACCTGGGGCCTTTGTGCTACAACCCCAACACTTTATTATTATTTATTATTATTTTTGAGACAGGGTTTCCCTCTCTAGCTCCAGCTAGTTTAGGCTGGTCTTGAACTCACTTATGCAGCTCAGGACAGCCTGGAACTCAAGGTGGCAATTTCCTGCCTCAGCCTCCTGAGTGCTGGAATTACAGGTGTGCATTACCAAACTGGGCTTACATGGTGCAGGGAAATCAAACTCAGGTACTTAGCGCTTGCTAGGCAAATACTATAACCACTGAGCTATTCCTCCAGCACCCCCTTCCCAGCACTTCTTTTATTCATTATTTTGCGACAGGGTTTTGATAAGTCATAAAAGTGCTCAGGCTGGGCCTGAACTTGTAATATCCCGCCCCAGCCTCCCAGAGTGCAGGAAACACTGGCCTGCGCCACCAGGCCTGCCTCGATTTCCAGCCTCTTACCTCATTTCTACCAAGGAACCTTACCCCACCTTTCTTTCACCCAGGTGTCAGCCTCACTGGCCCTCTCAGGAACTCCAGGGATGGCCACAATCCCCCCACACCTCGGGGTGTCAGGGGTCTGGATCACCCAGCTGCACTCACTCTGCCATGCTGGTGTGGCTGAGGCAGGGACCAGAGCAAGGAGCTCCTGAAGGCTCGTTGAGTGGGCGTCCGTGGGAAGGTCAGTGAGTAGGTGTCCGCGGTGACCTTGAGTGGCCACGAGAGTTAGTTGTCTTCACCGAGCTGGGCAAGCCTACTGAGGACACTGAGATAAAGAGTGTGGACTGAGACTAAATATACTGGCTGTCCCCTCCTCTTCCGCCCGGGATGGGAGATAACGAGGCGCGTGAGGGGCAGGGCAGGCCCTGTTCCAGCTGGATGACCCAGGCCACTTCAGCAACCCTATAATCGGAACCCCTCCTCCCCCTGACCCCAAAGCTCCCTCAGACTCAGAAAAAGGGTGGGTCCTTAGCCCTTTTTGTTCCTTCCAACAGAAAACCTCAAGTCCCACATCCCTCCTCCCTCTGACCCAGAGGTACAGGCCCCAGCCCTTCTAAGACTCAAGAATCTGGGTCTCCTGCCCTCACTAAAGGTGTCTATAGGGTTAGAGCTCTTTTTCACCATCTTCGCTGGTCTTCAGCATCACGCAAATCATGCAGATTACTGTGAGGCCCTAGGCTCTCAGGTTGGCCCACTGAGAAACCCACCCCTTGTCCACTGGAAACCCAAGACTCCTGGGCCCTACTTAGGGACAGAGTGAGGACAGGAAGGACACTCGGACACACAGAGAAGAGCATTGGATTCTTTACTTAAATCAGACTGGAACCCCCCTCCATGTAATGGCCCCATCCCCAGAAGGGATGGAATGCCTGGGGACAGGGCCCAGTGCAGAAGGCCTAAGACACAAGGTTGAGACTAGGCTAGGTGTAGAGTCTCAGGCGGCATTTGTCTAGAATTCTAGCACTAAAACATAGCATCCTAGAAAAGGAATTTAAATCTGGGAAAGATCTCCAGAGTTGGCTTTCAACGTTAGAGGGGGCACTTGGTTCAGGGTACCAGGTCACATTCTAGTTTTGGAGGTGAACTCCAGGTGGGCGTGGCCAGATCATCAGGGGGCGGGGTCAGGCCCTGGGGGCTTGCACACTGAGATTCGGAGGGCACTGGACAGGGCTCTGGGGGTGAGGCCCGGCCTTCCGAGGGTGGGGCCTGGGCTGTCTGGGGCAGAGGTCCGGTTTCCACCACCCGAGCTGAGTCTTGGCTTTCAGCGGCAGAGCTCCCTCGCTTGAAGAAGCGCGCGACCGTCTCTGAAGGGCAGCCCCTGGTGTGCGGCGTGAATCCGGCTGCCTGAGCCAGCTCCCCCACCCGGGTGGCAAAGGCTTGCACCTGCTCGGACCGCAGGTCCACCAGGTACCTGGGTCAGGACGCAGAGTCAGGGACCAGCCTTCGGCCCAGCCCCGACATCCCTGCTAGCGCCAGTGGCTCACCGAGCTAACTCCACAACCAGGTTCCCTCCGGGGGCCACACAGGCCCCGAGGTCAGGGCTCAGCAGATGGACCATCCTGCAGAGAGGAGTAGGGGAGGCTGGGCTGGGAGCTCCTGGGTCTGCACTCCAAGAGAGGAGGCTGACGTCCTGGGTCCCAGGGGAGGGCCCCAGTGAGTGCAGCCCAGTCCCCGTTACCCGCAGGACACGTAGAGAAGCTGGAACCGGCTCTTGTAGCAGCCTTTGTGGTGGAGAGTCTGTGCAGATCCGAGGGGCAGGAAGTGAACAGTGAAGGGTTCCGGGGCTGGAGCTGCTGGAGGAGGGCAGAGAGGGTCACCGTGAAGGACAGAGACACAGACAGACATGGAGATGCATACAGCTAGGCAGTCACACAAAGCTTGGAGACTCTTTTCTGTTCCTTCCTTGAGCCGAATTTCTGCAGAAGTCTGAGAATCCAGTAACCCCGCCCCCCTGCAAGCAGAGATCCATTTTGCAGACTTGGCAACTGAGTAGAAAAGGGGTTTAGGCCTGTCATCCCAGCAGGAGACAGGAGAATCAAGCCCAGCTCGAGGAAACTCAACAGTTTAAAGAGAGCCTGTCTCAACATAAAAATAAAGAGGGAGTGTGCGAGCAGCTCAATGTGAAGGCCCTGAGTTCAATCCCCAGTACTGACAAAAGGAGGAGGGAGAGGAGGTGATGTGGGTGCCCCAGGGCCACACGGGTATTCTTGTCCTTGTGCAGGGAAACAGGCACCAAGAGAGGGCCAGGTAGGAGATGGCCAGGAGGAAGCAGAGCCGACATCCGGGTGGGGAACTTTGCCCAAGGACAGCCCCATGAGAGAATGTTTTCAGCCAGCTAAGTATAACGCCAGCAATCCCATCGCTGTGGGAGGCTGAGGCAGGATTGCAAATCTGAGGCCAATGTGAACAAGGTAGTGACTAGCAATTTGCTGCCTCAAAATTAAAATAATAATAATAATAATAATAATAATAATAAAAACAAGGGCTGGAAATACAACTCAGTGTCATGGATTCTGCCCGTCCTCAGTATAAAAAAATTAAGGGGAAAGGAATATAAAAATCATCAAGACGCCACATGTACATGCACCAATTTTTCAGAGTTACTATTTTGTTGATGGCATACCCGAAGTCCTGGGCTCAAGACTACCAGCCGGCTCTAGCTGTTCCTCCTTCGCGTCGCCATGGGCGGTTCTCGGGGGCCCCCAGGCGGCCATCTCTCGGAAGATCTCTGTCACATTGTGCTGCGTGATTTCCCCAGCGGTCTGTGCGGGAGGGAAGGGGCATGGCCAGATGCTGGGGCAGGGACAACGGGGAACGTTTAGGAAGAGGTGTGAGAGCTGGTGCAGGATTAGAATTCCAGGTGCGCTTGGGTTTCCTGGACCGGATTAGGACACAAGGGAGACAGCGTGTAGCTGCCGGAGGCGGGGCCCAGAGTGATGAGGGCGGGGCCTGTTGGAGGAAGTTGAAGGACCAAAATGAGGAATGGGCAAGGGGAAGGCGGGGACGCGAGCCCTGCCCGCGCAGTCAGCAGCGACACCAGCCGCCCCACACCTTGACCGGTTGTCCGTTCCTGGTGCGCAGGAGGCTCTGGTCATCCGACTCGATACCAAAGGCCACAAAGGGGCCCGTGGCGATGTCCCCCCAGTACCCCCGTGCTGCCACGCGCTCCCCGCTCTGGAAAAGCAGGAGAGAGGAGGCAGGTGAGGTCGATGTTGGGCCCTGAATTCTAGGCCCTAGGAAAGGAGTAGACCAGGCCAGGGAAAGAACACACACGAAGCTCAGCAAGCGACTGGACGCCAGGGTCCTGTTGGGAACGTGGTAAGCACTAGAGTCTCTGAGTTCAAAGGCGACACCTGTATCCCTCCAGCGGCGGAATTCCTGAGTGTGGATGACTTGAGCCTGGGTAGCCATTAGGAAGAAAAAAGGCCTAATAAATGGATCTGTTACAGGAGCTGTCGTCTGGTCCCGCTCACACTCAGGGGCCCAGACCCGACAATCCCTTCCTCAGAGCCAGGGCTCCAGGCCCCGCCCCCTCCATCAGACCCAGGGCTCCAGGCCCCGCCTTCCTCTCCCAGACCCAGGGCCCAGGCCTCGCCCCCTCCCTCAGACTCAGGGTCCAGGCCCCGTCTCCTCCCTAGACCCAGGGCTCCAGCCTCCCACCTCTTCCCAGGACCCTTACCCCGCGGTCGTGCAACTTCATGCGCAGGTCCCAGTCGCTGACCCCGCGCCGTGCATCATAGCGGGAGCCCAGGTAGTGGCGCACTCTAGAGTCCCAGAGGCGGGCCATGGGGAAGGTCTCCGGCCCCTTCTCCCCGCCCGACCAGAAGCGGAGCACAGCCTCCAGGGCGTCGCGCTCGCGGAACTGCGCGGCCGGCACGCGTGGTGAGAGCGCGGAAAAGGGCGGAGTCAGGGCGCTTCTGCCTTCCCTCCTTCCCTTCCATCCCGTCAGCTGCCAGCTCCCATGCCCCCGGCCCGTCCTGCCAGCCGCCTATCTCTCCCGCGCTCTGCTCCAGCCACTCGGTCCCCGGCGGGGGCGGGGCAGAGGCGTCACCTTGAGCTCGCGGAGGCTGAGCCAGGGCAGCTGCTCAGCCAGGCGGTCGGGCTCTGGGATCAGCTGCGACAGGCTGGCGGCCTGGGCGCGCACGTAGGCAGCCACGGGGGCCCGCAGCAGCCCGTTACCCCACACCTCCAGGAAGACCTCGCTCCGCTCTGGACGGTGGAGGGAGAGGAAAGCAACGGGAAGGGAGAGAGGCTGAGCCCAGAAACCAGACCCTAGTACCTGTTACTCCAGTCATCTAGTGAGCGGAAGCAACAGGAAACTCCCCAACGGCCCATAACTACTTACTCCTAGCTTAGGGTTCTGCGCGGTGCTCCTGCACCTGGTAACCCCGACCCTGAGTTCATGTTTAAACTTCTCTTGTCATTAAAACAGGAAAAGAGGGCTGGAGGAATGGCATAGGGGTTAAAAAGCGCTTGCCTAGCAAGCGTAAGGCCCTGGGTTCAATTCCCCAGCACCATATAAGCTGGTAGTGGTGGCACATGCCTGTAATCCCAGCATTTGGGAGCCTGAGGCAGGAGAATTGCCATTGAGTCCAAAGCCAGCCTGGGCTCCATAGTGAGTTCAGGACCAGCCTGGATTACAGAGAGAGACCCTGTCTCAAAAAGAAAAAAAAAATAGCAATAGCCCAGAAGTCTGGTGAGGTAGGAAGATTGCAAGTTCAAACCCAGCATGAGCAATTTAGGGGGACCTGTCTCAAAATAAGTAAATAGACTCGGAATAGAGGGCCCTGGGATCCATCCTGTGACAATTTTTTTAAAATCAGAGAGCACCCGAAGGCCAGAACCCTGCAGTGATGGGGAGGGGAGAAGCCCAGCAACAGAATGCCCGCATCCTCCAAACTAACCTTGCAAACCCATCTTGTCAGGCTGCTCCAGGGCAAGGCTGAAGATCAGCATGTGCCGGGCCACAGCTTCCAGATTGTTCTCTAACACATAGAACTAGGAGGGTGGGCAGGTTGGGCAACACTGAAACCCGTCCCCCTGGTCCCAAGAGGCCCAGGGAGCACCAGGTCTTCAAGGGCCGCGTGTCCTGCTCAGCCAGCCCCCTCCCTCAGCCCACAAGTATCGACCCCCTGGATCCTCCTCCCTCCAATTCTGGAAGCCTGACCCAAACTCAGCCCCGTTCCTGCTCCAGACCATGGAGCTCCCCAGGTTCCACTCCCTTCAGACCCTGGAGTCTTGCTGCAGTGCCTTCCTACTCCAACCCAGAATTTGTGAGTCCCAGTCTTCTCCTCGCCCCCTCAGGAACACAGGAATTGAGGCTCTCTGCTGCTGCTTCTTTCTCCGTGTGTGTGTGTGTGTGTGTGTGTGTGTGTGTGTGTGCGTGTGTATCTGTAGTCCAGGCTTGGTCCTGAACTCACTGTGTAGCCTACACTGGCCTTGAACTCACAGCAGTTCTCCTGCCTCCTAGAGAATCCCAGAATCCTTGCTTTAGCCGCTGAACTACGCTCCCAGCACCATCCTCATCTTTCCACGACCCCAGAGTCCCCAGCTCACGTTAAACTTCCTGCGAGGCCAGAGCGCAGCCCGAGCCAGGGTCCGCAGCAGGTGCCGCCCGTCCACGGAGCCCAGCAGCAGCACGTCGAGCTCTGGGGTTATGCGCTCTGCACCTGCCGGTGCGTCCGAGTCCACGGGAGGAGGACCTGGCAAGACGGCAGCGGGCTGGGATTGGGCACCGCTGGGCGCCCCCTAGAGCTGCCCCTTGGTTTGGGACCGTAGCCTGCAAAGGGCCTGCGGAGGACCTGGGTTGCCACCCCCCGAGGCTGAACCCTGGCGACCGTCGGCGCGCCCGCTTCAGTGGACTCCGGGGACGACACGTCCTAGAGGGTCTGCGCGCGCTGGGAAGGCACCCCTGTCTCAGACCGCGTGTCGTCCTGAGCGGGGACTCACTCTCGGCCTGCAGATCCAGGGCTGGGGACAGGCCCCACCAGGACACTGAGCCGAATCCCTCTCCGGAGCCCGCCGGTGTGGTCATCGCCCTGTAGGACAGACATCTTGGGAACTCCACACCGGCCCACCCCCTCCTCTCTCGCCCTTCCCCACTCGTCTCCCTGTTGCCTCCACGCGACCCACTCACCTTTATCCTTCCAGACACCCCGGCTGGTTCTCCAGCAGCTAGCTGTGGCGTTGCGGACCCAGGCTCCAGACCAACCGCTGCCTAGAGTCCCACCCCTTTTGATCAATTAACCAATGGGAGCGTGGAGATTTTCCTCAGTCAGATAACTGACCAATGAAAGGGAAGGAGGCCAGCCCTCTACGAACTTGTGGCCAATAGGAGTATTGAGGGCTGCGGCCACGAGGACGCGGTTGTCATAGCGACAGAGCCAGGGTTGATGAGGCTAGCGGCTCCCTTCCTACTTCCGTGAAGAGAAAAGCCTAAGGCTCGGGCATGGTAGAGCACACCTGTAACGCTTGCACACCACGGGATGAGGCAGGAGGATCGTACGTTCGAGGCTGGCTTGGACTATGTAACAGTTCAAAGGACAGTCAGAGCTACATAGCTAGATCCTGACTCAAAAAAACAGAGATAGAGTGGAACAGAAACTCGATTACAAGTTAGATAGCTACAACGCACCCCACGGCCCTTTTCCCTCACCCCTGCGGTGGGCCTTAACACAGACCTTCCAGGCAGGTGAGAAACACAGGGCACTTGCTCTTTCTGGCGACCAAAACAATCAAATTTTTATTTGCTGTGGTACTGTGAGTCCTGGAGTAAAGAATATTGAGACCCTGTCTCAATAAAGAAAAAGAAAGGAAAAAGAGAAAGAAAAATAAAGTACCAAGAGCCCAGAATGTAGCTCAGTGAAAGGCCCTGGGTTCAGTCCCCAGTACCATAAAAAATTTTAAAAACTATAATTAAAGGACTAGGGACACAGCTCAGTGGTTACAGCACTTAACTAGTAAAAGCAAGGCCTTAGGTTTGATTCCCCAGCACCACATAAGCTGGGTGTGGTGGTGCACACTTGTAATCCCAGCCCTCGGGAGACTGAGGCAGAAAGATTGCTGTGAGTTTGAGGCTAGCCTGGACTATGATGTAATGAATTCAGGACCACCCTGGACTACAGAGGGAGACATTATCTCAAAAAACTGTAATTAAATTCTGAATGGGTATGGTGCTCCTTCCTCTCCTAGATCGGTCAGAGGTTCCAGACTCCAAGCCTTCTTTCCTGTCTGTGGATGCTGTCAGCTCCCAGCTGCTTGCAGTCAGCCTGCGGTGGCTTCCTGGGCTGCTGTTTTTTTTCTCCACCTGCAATGTTCCTTTGAGATTTCTGAAGAAGCACCCCAACAACTGAAAGAAGACCGCAGGATAGTCAGAAATCCTGAAGACGTATCAGAAGTGGAGGAAAACAGCAGCCGACTGAGTGTGGCCCTGAGCTGTCAGCACCCACTGACAGAGGAAAGCGAGGATCCAGGAGAAGTGGGAATGGACAACAGTTGGTACCCCAGCCTCCAAAAACAAGCCTCTGTCTCCCTCTGTAGTCCAGGGTGGTCCTGAATTCATTACATCGTAGTCCAGGCTAGCCTCAAACTCACAGCAATCTTTCTGCCTCAGTCTCCCGAGGGCTGGGATTACAAGAGTGCACCACCACACCCAGCTTATGTGGTGCTGGGGAATCAAACCTAAGGCCTTGCTTTTACTAGTTAAGTGCTGTAGTGCATACTACAAACACACTGCAAGCTTTCCCTAGAAAAGGCCTCCTAAAGCCAAGATTAGAATCAGCACTCAACAGCCATTACAGGCAATGATGTAAGCAGGAGCCATTTTTTTTTAAAAGAGCCCGAGACTGAACTGATTAGAGTAAAAGAAAGCTCAGAAGAGTGCATCAGAGTTTTGGGGGTCAATCCTAAACAGTGTCTGGGAAAAAAAACTGGCACAAGAGACAGATGTGGAAAAGAGAGAAAGGCTGCAGACCTCCTGAATGGCTCAGGGTAGTGGGAGAACCTCCAAGGGTGAAGAGCCCTGCCCCTGGGGGAGAGAAGCTGAGAAAAGCAGGAGAGCTTTGCTGAGGGGGTTGGGGGTGATCATGACACCTCAGAGGCCATTGGGCTGTTAGGTCCTCCCTCCCTACCTACTCCCAGCATAGAACTTGGAGGAATTCCACCATGCTCCCCCCCCCACACACACACCCTCATACACATTCAAAGAAACCTCTCAGCTAGGCCTTTCTAGTGAAGTCTCTCAACAACAGAAAGCTGGGAAGAAGACAAGCCAACAGGACACATAGGAAATGCCTGAGATCCCAGAAACTAACGTCATGGGCCCTGACATAGTGGAACCTATAGAGAAGCAAATCAAAAAGCAAATAAATGAGTTGAACAACCAGTTCAAACAAGATATTCTCAAAGAAATGCAAGCACTGATCAGCAGGCTTAAAGAGGAACTTACTAACTAAATAGTTGTCTTAATGGAGATAAAGCTTACTGAGCATACATACAGAAGCCACAAATAAAAAGTTCGCTGAAGTAAACAAGGAAATGCAAGATATGAAGGAACATTTTAATAGAGAAGTGGAAATTTTGAAAAGAAATCTAGCTGAAATTCAGGATATGAAAACTCATTTGAAAGCAGGGGAAGTCAACTTGAACATTGTGAAGACAGAATTTTGGACCTTGAATACAAGGCTGAGGAAACAAATGTCATAATTAGGCACAACTCCAAAATTAGAAGTGAGCAAAGTAGCTAGATACAACAGATGATGGATGATTCAAAGAGAACCAATCTCAGAATTATAGATGTGGAAGAAAGAGCAGAAGACAGCACCAAAGGTATAAAGAATTTACCAAATCCAGAAAAAGAAATTAATTTTCTGGTACAAAAAGCTTATAGAACACCAGATAACCTCAAACAGCAATGAGACTCACCACAACACATAATAATCAAAACCTCAGAAACACAACATAAAGTAAAAACACTGGGCTGGAGGGATGGCTCAGCATGTAAAGTGTTTGCCTAGCAAGTGCTAAGTCAAGTGCTAAGTACCCAAGTTTGATTCCTCAGCACCACATAAGTTGGGCATGGTGACGCACGCCTGTAATCCCAGCACTCGGGAGGCTGAGACAGGAGGATTGCCCTGAGACCAATGCCAGCCTGGGCTCCATAGTGAGTTCAGGACCAGCCTGGGCCACAGAGCGAGACCCTGTCTCAAAAATAGATACAAAAGCAGCAAGAGAAAAACAGACATTACTCTACCAAGGCAAACCTATTCAAATTAGTACAGATTTCTCAATGCAAACTTTAAAGTCCAGGAGAGCCTGGAGAAAAATATTTTAAGCTTTAAAAAAATAGTAAGGATCAACCCAGATTGTTGTATCCAGCAAAATTATCCCTGAAAATTGAAGAAGTAAAAATTTTTTTGACCAAGAATCCCTAAGGAAATTTGCGACCACAAACCTAGTATTGCAGAAAATACTTGAAGGAATCTTTCAGAGAGACAAGCAGCACCAAAAAATATGGGGGAAAGGAAACATCTAAAGAGAAGTGTAACAAAAAATAGATAGGTATTTGAATCATTTGATTGGTATACTTCTGAAACAGCACCAGCTGTTTCATAAAATCTGTGCAATTTCCCCACATAATTATTATTTGTAATAAAACACTAATTTGCAAAACAGAATAATTATATTCAACATGGGAAATTGGTAAAAAATCTTTTTAAAATGTGTGCATGAATTTGTGGATGGATAGGTAGATAAAATGATAAACTAAATCTGGCAAAATGTTAGTAATTAATGAAATGTGAGTAAATAATTTATGAAAGTTAAAATTCTGAAATAACTATGCCATTGTATCTGTTGCATTAAGTGTAATATACTTATGTGATATAGATTTAAGTTTATTTAATGTAGCAATTCAATATAGATTTGTTTCTTTATTGTAGCTATTCACTTATTTGGTCTTTAATGTAAGTTTATCCTAAGAAAACTGACTGAGGTAATCGTAATCTGAACGTCTTTTGAATGTATAAACATTTACCTTTCAGTACCAGCTAAGGAATTTGAAATTTAACTTCAACCTTTTTCTTTCTCATTTTTTCTAGCCTTATGAATCACATTGTTGTAGCTCTTTTCTTATGTGGACTGGTGGACAAGGTCATGTTAAAGAATCTCAACAAAGATATAGTAATAAGATATAGGAGAAAGAAACTTTTGGCAAAAACTCCCATAAAGGACTCTGGTGGAGTCGGAGAAGAGGCGTCATGATATGGCCACTGCTGCCCATTCTCGTGGTGGGAAGCTGAGCTGGAGTGGTGACTTGAGTGAGATGAGTCAGATGCAGAAGATTAACGATGTCAAATATCGTGTGGTGTCCCTGATTTGGGAAACCCAGAATACAGGCATTCCATAGAACCAAATGGGTGGGACAGTGGGAGTTAGTGGGGCTAGGGAGAGTGTGGGAGGGCCAGAAATGGGAAGGGACTATAAAGTTGATGTGATATATATTTGCACAAAATACTCAAGTGCATTGTAAACATTATATATATATATATATATATATATATATATATATATATATATATATATATGTAAATGGTACAAAAAAAGGAAACCAGTCCCCTATGCCAAAAAGCTGGGGACTGTGGCTTTGTTTGCTAACTAGGATTTTCCTAGAAACAAGCTGGGAGGCAGCAGTGATTGAAAAGTTGAGGCAACAACGGAATTCCGGGCTCCCTCTGAGCGCCCCCTTCCTCCCGCACTCTGTGCCCTCCGTGAGGGACTCCGCCTCTCTACAGGTGAGCGTGAGCTGCGTGGGTGAGGTCTGGCGGTGCGTCCATCCTGGCTCCCTCCTGCCCCAGCCCTGCCCCCTCCCAGGAGTACAGGCCAGGCAGGGGACTGACAAGTGTTTATTAGGGAGTGTTTATTCGGCTGGGATTCAAGTGGGAAGGACTGCGTGGGAGGGGGGATGACCCAGGGCACAGACTGGGCGCTGATGGTCAAGGCAGAGGGCAGGACCCTGGGGCAGGGGAGCTACGCGCCGGGGCTGTGTGGGGGGGGAGTGAGTTACAAGGCGTCCCGGTGGCACAGGTGAGGAGGCAGGGCGAGTCAATCCGGGCTTGATGGGGCTGGGGCGGGGGATCAGGGCGCAGGCAGTGCCCTCACGCGGTCAGGGGGCCGCAGCGAGTGCCACTGGGCGATGGGCCTCCGGGGGTTGGCCAGCATGTCGGCCCAGTGCCGCAGGCCAGCCCCGCCAGCCGCTGTGCCCACAGCCACCCTTCCTATGGCCTCGTTCTTGCCCAGCTTGTCGTAGTCCAGCACAGTCAGCTCCACCTGCACCTTCTGGGGTGGGCGGGAGGTAAAGGAGACGGGAGGGTAAGGGAAGGAGGCTCGGGTGTCACTCCGGACCTCCCCTGCCAGGGGCTGGGGACAGAGGAGCGGCGGGGAATGGACAGAGTCATTCGGTGACAAATGCACTGGACATTTTCTCCCTTTGTAAGCGGATGTCTTTTTTGTGGGGCTGAGTGAGGATCGAATCCTGGGCCTTGTACAGGTGGCAAGTTCCCTACCGCAGAGCCGCGCCCTTAGCCCCGAGGGCAGATTGCTAAGGGGTGAGCCCTCAGGGGCCCTTTGCTAAGGGGCCTCAGCCTCCTTGGGGTGGTCCCCAAGAGGGAAACCCAGGGCTCTGGCACCAGGGCTGAGGCCAAGCCCTCAGGCTGGCTCCAAGGTGAGGGCCAACCTCTCGTCGTCAGGGATAAATTCCTGAGGGGTCAGGGTATCCTGGTCTTGCCTAGAAAAGAGCATGCTTAAAGCCATTTTGATTTCTTTAGACGGGGCCTCCCCTTCACCCCCCATAATCCCTCAGACCCCTCCCTCCTGCCCCTGTGCACCCCTGCCATGTCCTCACTTCCCACACACCTGCCAGTCCTCCTACGACCATCAGGTCTGGCTGGCCTGGAACTCACAGTCCTCCTGCCTCAGCCTCCCAAGTGCTAAAGCTATAGTCATGGGCCTCTGTTTTTTTGGGTGGGCTGGGGCCTGTGATCCTCACAGGAGGGAACAGACTTGTATCACAGACCCCAGGGCCCGGGTGAGGCTGAAAGGCTCCCTTCCCCTTGCCATGCCAGAACCCTGGGAGAAGGGTGGGTGGGGCAGGGGCGAGGGCAGGACTCACCTGGACCTGGTCACAGGGCACCTCGAAGCTGAAGGCCTCGTTGTAATAGGGGTTCAGGGTATTCTTCTTAATGGTGGTTTTCTTCTTCCGTACCTTTTTGCCCCCCTGCAGCAGGTGGACCTTGACGTAGGGATCTGGGGAGGGGTGGGGGGAGAAGACTCTGGCAGCCTGCCGGGGTGCTCAGGAGGCTCAGATGGCAGGGAATGAACAAGGACCCTCTTCTGGGCCATCCAGAGACACCCAGCACTCCTCTGTCTCCCCTATGCCAAAACTGAATCTACCAGTGCGGTCAAGAATTTCAGTTAGGGTGCACCTTTAAGAAAATTATTGCAACAAAAGACACATTGCCAAGAATCCCCCTCACTCCAAACATGCTTGTCTCATTGTTCTGACCACTTTCTTTTTTTGGGACAGGGTCTCACTCCATAGTCCAGGCTGGTCCTGGACTCACTAAGTAGCCCAAGCTGGTTTCAAACTCATGGCAATTCTCCTGCGTCAGCCTCCCATGTGCTGTGATTACAGGTGCGTGCCACCACTTTCACCTTGTAATAAATTTCTTAAACATTTAATCATTTACCCTACTTTTGATCACTTTTGTATATCCTCTTACGGCAGCATGGACTCCCCTGCAATCCTCCAGACCCCTCCCTCCTGGCCCTGGCGATGTCCTCGGTTCCTACACACCTGACAGTCCCCCTACGTCCATCTTCTTCAGGTTCTTAGCCTCCAGGACAATGACAGTGAGCTTCCCAGCAGTGGGAACATAGCGGAGAGAAAAGCAGATGTCCCCTAGTTTCTCTTGCTGAAAAGAGAGGAACGCATCAGTACAGCGCCAGCTTCTCCTCTTCCCTGTCCCACTTTTCTTCCCTTCCCCACACCCCGAACTGAAAGGTCCTGAGTTAATTACCTAGGTGACAATCTACTGGTAGGACCTAGCCCTCTGGCACAGGGGAAAGGGCAGTGGACTTGAGGCTCTAGGAGGTCTGTGATTTGATTGGCCCGGGGCAGGAATGGGTGGGGCCTAGGGTGCCACAGGCTCACCTCCTCCTTCGGAGCTGCCTGCAGCTCCCGCCAGGCCTGCACAGGCCTCCCTAGGTCCACAGAGCTCATGGGGACCCGCACCTCACCGATGGCATCATTGCGGGAGAAACGGTCGAAGTCGTACACTGCCATGACCAGTACCCTGCCCCCCAGCTCCACATAGGGGACCTGGGTAGATGGCACCAAGAGAACACAAGGTTAGCCTGGACTAGTGGTGCAAGCCTGTAATCCCAGCACTCCGGGAGCACAGACTGGACAACTTAGTGAGACTTTGTCTCAAAATCAAAAATAAAAAAGGGCTGGGGATGTAGTTCAGTGTGAAGGCTCTCAGGGTGAGGTCTGCAGCAGGCAGTGAGGGTCACGTTTAAGGAGATACCAATGGAACCCGAGCTGTGGGAGAGAGGATTTATAGGGACCTGTGCGGGACACAGGCAGCAGCACCACAGGTCACAGTAACCACACAGTAGTGTCTGGGGCCAGAGTGGTGGCTGCCTCTGGAAACACAAAGGGTTGGTCCCCACCATTCCAGGAACTGGGGACAGGCTGGAGCTCCAGGCCCCCACTTACCTTGAAGGCAAAGGTCTCCCCAAAGTGTGGGTTCAGCGTCTGCCGATGCACCTTGGTTTCGTGCCGCCGCCGCTTGTCTGGCAGCAGGTAGACCCGCACATAGGGGTCTGAAGAGCCACCCAGGTCCAAGGCCGCAAGTCCCTCTGCTTGCAAGATGCCTACCAGCAGCTGCAGGGGCCCAAGCTCAGTAAGGGAGAACCAGGGACCCTTCCCTCCTGGGCACTGTCCTCCACACCCACCTGGCCACTCTGGAAGTCATAGTCCAGAGAGTACTGCAGCCGTCCTAGCTCATGTTTCTCTGCTACCTGCTGCCCTGGCCCGGGTGGTGCTGGCTCCAGCTCCTCCACTTCCGGCTGTACCTTAGGGAGCCAGGAGCAAAGGCAGGTGAAGTCTTCCCATAGCAGTATCCTCCAGGCTCAGAAGCCCTGAGATGCCTTGAATCTGATCATCTCCAGACTAAGCAAACTTTGTGTTTGATTAGTGATGTCTGCCACTGGCAGAAAACAGACATGGCACATAGAATATTTGTCCACATTTGATTAGTGATGTCTGCTATGGGCATGGCACAGACATAGTGGCACACAAAGTGTGTCTGTCTTGCTTAGACTAAGCAAATGCCTACAGTAAAGCTGCAGAGGACAATTTCACATGCTGGTGGATGTACTGGGATAGTAGTCCAAATTGCCATGTGGTACTTACTGATCCTGCCATGGCAAAGCATGGAGGAGAAATGGCATGTTTACTGTACAGAAGCCATTCAAAAGCAATATAAGAGAAGCAGAAGGCTTCTTCTTAGCCTAGGCTATGAATTCTCAAAAATACATGCTGAATTGGGATTCCAGAGTCTTGTACCAAAATGTGGAATCATATCTTTAGGGATTCAGATTCAACAGAAGCTGCATAACATTCATCCAGAATTATTACTGGAGGTGATTTCTTTCCAGACAGTGTCCAGCTCTGTAGTCCAGGCTGGTCCTGAATTCATTATGTAGCTCAGGGTGGCCCAAAACTCATGGCAATTCTCTTGAATGCTGGGATTCTAGGCATATTTCACCATACTCAGCTTATATGGCACTGGTCTGGGGAACTGAACTCAGGGCCTTGCATTTGCTACTCAAGTACTCTAACTGCTATGCTATTCCTTCAGCCACCACTCAACTCAAAAAAAATTTTTTTTTGAGACAGAGGCTCACTCTACAGTCCAGGCTGGTCCTGAACTCTGTATGCCCAGACTGGCCTTGGACTCACTGCAAGCTTCTTGCCTCAGCCTCCCAAGTGCTGGGATTACAGGCATGCGCCATCACGCCCAGCTGGGGAATCAAACTCAAGGTTTTGGGCTTGCAAGGTAAGTGCTTTAAATGTTGTACCATTCTTGTAGCCCCTCCTCAGCCCATTTTTGATTCTTAAATTTTTTTGAGACAGGGTCTCACTGTACAGCCCAGGTTGGTCCTGAACTCACTATGTAGGCCAGGCTGGCCTTGGACTCATGGCAATCCTCCTGCCTCAGCCTGAGGCAGGAAGACTGCCGTGAATTTGAGACCAGGTACCTGGGCTGCATAGTGAGCTCAGGACCAGCCTGGATTTCAGTAAGACCTTGTCTCAAATAAATAAATAAAAGGATACTCCTGAACTGCGATGATTCACTCTAGAGCTCGGGAAGCTGTATTCCACACCCCAGCTATAGTGAAAACAGACTCTGGTACCCAAATATGACTCAAAATCTGGATGTCAGGTTGGGTCTCAGCACAGAGCCACTTCTACCAGAGATCACCGGCCCCTCCCCCTCTGCCTCCTAGGCCAATGGCGTGCGAGGCACTACAAGGAAGACAGACCGGCGGATTAGGAAGGAAAGGACCAGGGACTTAGACTGCTGGGCCACTGAGAGGAGCAGGGGCGCCCCAAGGGTGGGGCTGGGGGCGGAGCCAGGACACACCTTGTCTATGTAACTGCGTCCCAGCTCCTTCACTTCCTGGAGGTGGACCTGGGCTTGGGCCTGGCTCTTCTTGCCCATCCGCCTCCGGCAGCGCTTCCGGTACAGACAGAGACAGCAGCTGAAAACCAGGAGGCCGGACACCAGCAGGATGGTGGCCAGGGCCCAGGGAGGCACTGCAGAGGGATGACAACGACAGGAACTGAAGTCCTGAAAAGCAGGTGGCTGTCAGCCCAGAGTCCATGCGGAACCTGGACTTTGGCCTCCATTTCCCCGCAGCCTTTCCTACTCTGCTTTATTTCCATGTTTTCTTTCCAACCGAGCTCATGTATAAGGCTAGTTGACAACCTGGCCGACGCTCTCCACATCTGTTTGCTTATTATTTTCGCCTCCTTTTCCACCCCATTTTGATTTCTGCTCAACGACTGATGGTTTGGAAGAAGCTTTAGCCTCTTCCTGGGCCTCAGTTTCCTCCTCTGCAAAACACGGGCGAGGAGACCCTCCCATTTACCGTCCAAGATTCCACTCCTCGCCACACCCCTTGATCGGCTTCTGGATTTCTTCCCGTTAGCTTCCTTTCCCCATCTAATCAAGTTCCAGCCCAGGATGAAGACCTAGGCATCTGGCTGCATCCCTGCGCTCTGCGCGCGTGGGGGTCCTGCCTGCTCTAGCACAGGGGCCGCTCACCTGCACCGTGGCTGATGCGGCTGGAGTCCGGGGGCGCGTCGGACGCGGGAGGCCCGAGGGTCGGAGGCTCCGGGAACATGGCGACGGGGTCCTGCCGTCCTCGCTGCAGAGGCACCCAAGCGCCCTAGCCCCCCACTCCCACCCCAGTGTCCACTGAGGCCGCGGCTACAAAGAGCTCGGGCTGCCATGACGTTCTCTGCCTGCTAGGATTTGTAGCGTGCGCCTTCTCCGAGGGAGGGCGGGCTTTTGGGGGTGCTGGTTCCACCCACAGGAACGCCCCTCCTTCCCAGGCCCCCCACGCCGCCTGGCATCTCCAGGATTTCTGCCCCTTCCACACCCCTCCCGAGAGCCTGAACCGGAAGTGGGCGAAGACGGGACGTGGGAACCAGCCGACAGCGTTGCCCAGAGCAACCGGCGGGTTCCACTTGGACAGGGTAGGGGCAATTGCTGGTTGCCAGGCAACCGCCTGTTGCCGGGACAACGGGCGGGACTGACGCACAGGCACCCGAGCGGAGTCAAGGAAGGCAAGCTCGGGCCCAGTGGGTCCCCGATCCTCTGACCACAGTCGACGGAGATGAGGGCGCCGGCGGTGTGGGCAGCCGAGCGGCTCCTCCCTCCGCGCCAGGCCCTCTCCCTGCTCTTACTGGGAAACACGCGGGGGGCTGCCTCCTCGGGGGCCCTGCAGGGTCCCACATCCTCCTCGGGCGCCAGGTCTCTCCCTGACACTTCGACCCTGTCTGCACTCGTTCTCGCCGCAGCCTCGGCCCCTCCGGTCTCTTGACCCCTCCCCACCCTGTGCGCTCCCACCCATCTCTCTCGCCCCGGCCTGCAGGCTGGCCTGCGTCTCCGGGGGTCTCTCCCCTCCCCCGCCCCGCCTTCCCGCAGCGCCCGCCCCCCTTCCCGGGCTCTTTGTCTCCGCTTCAGTCTTATGTCTCTAAATCCCAATCTCGGTGCTTCAGGCTCCAGCCCGCCACCCCTCAGTCGATTCCTTTCAGCGTCCCTCCAGCCCGCCAACCCCTCTCCCAAGCACCCCATCCCTCCAGGGCTGGAACTGAAGGGGGAGGCCGTGGGGGGGGGGGGGCAGCAGCTCCTACCTGCCGGGTGGCTGGACAGGACCCTCCCTGAGGCGCCGGCCGCCCAGACCCCTCTAGGCACGTGGGTGGCGCTGTCCCGGTGCTGACCCAGGAGCCCGGCTGGGTGGGGGCGCGGCTAAGGAGCCGGCTGTGCCCGGGCGCGTGAGTGTATGAGTGTTTGGTCTTGGGAAGGGCGCGCGCCCCGCTCCGCCCCTCGGCCCGCCCCACCCGGGAGCCACCATGGCGCCTATGGGTGTTGGTCGTGGTGCCCTAGAATTTGCTGCAATCTGGTCCAGCCCACCGGCATCCACACACTGCTCCCGGCTCCAAAATACACAATAATACAGAGAAAGATCTGGGTGCCAGGACACCTGGTCAGGACCCAAGAAAACCCCATTCAGAGACCCAAGTAGCTGGGTATCCAGGATCATTAGCCACTAAAATCCACCAGCACTTGACCTCCCTGACATCCCATTCCACTAATGCCCACCAGGACACAAGCTCCCTGCCCCGCAGGCAGAGCCTGACCCGGGACCCTGAGGGCTGGGCCCCACCTCCTCGGAGGAGCCAGCTGCCACACCTACATCTTCAGGTACAGAACTATGGGTCCCTCCAGATATCTGCCTAACAGCAGGGGCCCTCACACTCCCATTCGATATGATCGACTGGGACAACCTTGGGGTGAAGAGTGATTTAATAAATTATGGGACAGAGGGAAAATCCATGAAAATGGTGGGTTGCAGGGAGGCCCGGGGATTCCCTTGGGTCTCCTGAGTCCCAGAACACTAACTTGGTTTCTCATGAGTACAATAGGCACACCGGCCCTTGCTTCTCAGACAGCAATCCCTCCCTCCCTCCCTCCCTCCCTCCCTTCCTTCCTTCCTTCCTTCCTTCCTTCCTTCCTTCCTTCCTTCCTTCGGGTCCAGGCTCCAGCCTGTTTCCTTAAGACACTGCACCCTGGGGACCACAACCTCCTCTTCAAGAACCCAGAAACCCCCCTGCTCCCTCTCTCCTCCTCCAAGGAGTGGCCCAGGTCCAGGTTTGTACGGGAATCACAAGTCAAAGCTCACCAGAGCCCTCTCCCCTTGGAAAACTGGAGTTTGGGCTCCCAGCCCCTCCTTCACAGGGCCCAGGAGCCTGGGACTCCAGCTCTCCGCCCCTGCAGGGTCGAGGCGTCTGAGGCCGAGGCAGCCAGTGCCTGAGTGTGGCTAGGCTGCAGGCTCACACCTCCACCTCGTGGGCGCGTCTGGCGTCCGTGTTCTCGTAGATGAGGCTCCCCACTTCCTCACATAGGCTCTGCTTCTGCGCAGGGATGGCCGCTGGCTGCTGGAGGGACTGCAGGATGCACCTGTGCAGGAACACGTACTGGACCTGGGGGGGGGGGAGGCACAGGGATGAGTGAGGGTCTCTCCCCAGGGCCCCATCCCCGGCCCTCCCAGTCCCTCGGGAGCCCCGTCACCTCCGTCTGCACCATCAAGGGCCGGCTCTGCCTCAACTTCTGCACAAAACTGAAGGGCCCTACGAGGCCATCACTCTCCAGCTGCCGCAGCAGGACATCCAGAGCAATGAAAGTGCCGGTGCGGCCCACACCCGCGCTGCACAGGGACACGGCAAGAGTCGGACCATGGCAGGGCAGGGAGGGGAGTCAGGAGTCTCCATGATTGGGGCGGGGGGGTGGTCCTGGCACATTCAGGGACTGAAGTATTCCATTTGATCCAGTTTAAGTGGAGAGTGCTTGAGTAAGTAGAGAGTCTGACAACAGCCACACGCCGGGTTCTTTCCACCCGCCAGGCCTTGTTCTGATTGAGTGCCTATGTGCCCTTTCACGCCCCCTGGCCTAAGAAGTGGGATGTACATGAACACCCATTTTACAGATGGGGAAAACTGAGGGATGTGAAGTAATGGTTCCCAGCCTATGCAGCTAATAGGTAACAGAGCTGGGGTTCACACACAGGGAGATGAAGACCCCAGCTAAGCTTTAGAAAATTTCTTTAAACAAAGCCTACTATTCCAATATGACCAGCCAGTAGCACTTAGGACATTTGTGGTGTTGTGCAAAGCACTTTTATTGTCCCAAAAGGAGACTTCATATCCAATGGGAACTTACTCCCCATCCCCCTTTCTCCCTCCAGATCTTGGAAATCTTATGTTTGTTTTCTGTGTCTGAGGATTTAGCTATTATTACATATTAATGGAACCAGACAATAAATTTTTGTTCTGTCTAGCTTTTTTTTCATTGAACATATTATTTTTTCTTTCTTTCTTTCTCTTTTGTTTGTTTGTTTTTGTTTTTGAGACAGGGTCTTGTTCTGTAGCCTAGGCTGGTCCTGAACTCACTTTGGAGCCCAAGCTAGCCTTGGACTCCTGGCAATCCTCCTGCCTCAGTCTCCTGAGTGCTGGAATTACAGGTGTGCTCCACGACACCTGGCTTTATGTGGTGCTGGGGATATAAACTCAGGGCCTGTGTTTGCAAGGAAAGTGCTTTCAACTGCTGTGCCATTCCTCTAGCCCAGGCCCCTTTTCTATTTTTTATTCACTCAATTGCTAAAATTTCCCAGGTTGACCTTGAACTTGCAATCCTCCTGCCTCAGCTTCCCAGAGTACTGTGTGTGCTGCCTTAGCCAGTCACCCTAATTAATCTGTATGCAACCTCACTTGAGAGGAAAGGACATCTCTGGTATGTACTCTCTGGGGATGGGGCTGCTCTTAAAACATGCAACAGCATGTTTTAAGGGACACCATGGGCACAAGGAAGAAACCAGCCCCATGTGGCCACTTGCTACTAGCCTTGAAGCCAACATTAGGTTTCCTGACTTGACATCCTCTAAAGGATCCCCTGAAGAGCAGAGCCCTTTGCCCAGAGGTGGGCTGAGCATCAGCAATTATGCTGTAAGCATTCCATAAATACCAACTCTCAGCAACACAGCACCCCAATCTCAGAGGCCTCACCCAATTTCCAGAGCAAACCCCTTTCCTCACTCCCTAGTGTGGACATGTAATACATCCTGATCTGCAAAGGCTTCAGCGTAAATTCCAGAAGCGCAGCTAACAGGGTCAGGCTCTGTATGGGGGCTCGGAGGTTTAAATGCTCCTCAGAGCCCTCGGCAGCTCCCTTCACCTGCCCCTTCAGTCCTTTCCCTTTCTGTTCCTCATTCTCGCTCTGCAGCCCAGGCTGGTCCCGAACTCGCTATGGAGCCCAGGCTGGCCTTGGACTCACTGCAATGCTCCTGTCTCGGCCTCCTGAGTGCTAGGATGATCGGTGTGCGCCCCCACCCCCAGTTTATGTGGTGCTGGGGAATACAGCTCAGAGCTGTGAGCTTGCCAGGCAGGCACTTTAACCACTGTGCCATTCCTTCAGCCCCTCCCATCCTTAATCTGCTTTACAAGTCTCTGTGATCTTGTGTCCCCTCCTCTTTCTCACCCACCTCCCCATATGCTCCCAGGAACCCCGTAACATGAGTATCTGAGTCCTGAGCAGAGATCTCTGCAGGGAGAGGTTCTGGGGTAGTCCTCACCTGCAATGCACAATAGGAAGGCCCCCATCCTTGGTCTGGTCCAGCCACTGCCGGACCAACTTCTGAAAAGCCAGCAAGGTGTCTGGGGAGTGGGGGACACCGTAGTCTGGCCAGGCCAGGAAGTGGAACTGTCGCACGGATAGGGTCTTCTGCTCTTCCATCTGCAAGGTTGGAGGATTGGGGTAGAGAGCACATAGGTCACCAAAACGTGATTTCTGTAGTTATTGGGCAATTCCTGGGCACATCACAGGGGGCTTCCCGAGAGCTCTGGGTGGGACAGAGGGACTCACGTGGAGGAGCTTCAGGTCCCTCACTGTCCAGCTCTCCATCACCTCCTCCCCAACCAGAGCCACTTGCAGGTGCCCATAGGTGCAGGGCTGGGCATCTGGAGGCCAGTAATGTTCACATTTCACCTGGGAGAGTTCAAGGCTAGTCAGAAAAGCAGAGGCCGCGTGCATGTGGGTCTTCTTCAAGGTGAGGAACTTCCCCCTCCCCTGGCAACATGGTAGGGACCAAGGCAGATTCATGCTAGCCAGGAGGACCTCCTCCATCCCAAGGTCCATGGGACCAGCCCCACACCCAGGGATAGCTATGTGTCCCTCCAGAAGTCCATGTGGTGGGAGCGTGTTGATGGTACTGGGAGGCAGGGCATTTGGGACCAAGGTAGACTATGAGATTGTGAGGGTGGGGCCCCCTCATGGTGTATGTGGCTGTATAAGGAGAAGAGAGACCTGAGCTAGTAGGCCAGCTTTGTCTCACCATGGGATGCCCTCTGCCACGTTATGACACAAGAAGAAGGCCTTCACCCAAAACTGGTACCTTGATATTAAATTTTCTTTTTCTTTTTCTTTTCTTTTCTTTTCTTTTCTTTTTTTTTTTTTTTTTTTTTATAAAAGAAAATTTTTTTTTAGCAACAAAGGATAGAGGGGTAAAAGCTCCCACTGTCTAGGAGGACCCAAGTAGGTTGCCCTGAATTTTCCAGCCTCCAGAACTGTGAAATAAATAAACTTTCCCCCAACTTTTTTTTTTTTTTTTTTTTTTTTTTGAGGCAGAGTCTCACTCTGTGATCCAAACTGGTCCTGGATTCACTATGTAGCCAGGATGGCCCCAAACTCACCACAATCCTCCTGCCTCAGCCTCCTGAGTGCCAGGATTACAGAAGTATGCAACCATACCTAGCTTGTAGGGTGCTGGGGAATCCAGCCCAGGGTCTTGTATATGCTAGGGAAGCGCTCCAACTGCTGTGATATTCCTCCAGCTCTAAATCTCCATTCTTTATAAATTACCCAGTCTCAAGAAAAATAAAAACAAAAAATTACCCATTGAACGGTATTCTGTTATAGCAACAGAATTACCCATTGTATGATATTCTTTTATAGCAAAACAGACTAAGTCAGAGGTGTGTCCAACCTGTGGCCCATTTTTGCCCTTGATTATTTTTAATAAAAAAATTTAAAGAAAAATTTAGTACTTATCTATGTACATTAACTATCCTCTATATTTTACATATGGTCCAACAACTAAGACTGTCCCTATGACTTAAAAAATAGAAAAAAGGTAGTGGGGCCCAGTGGTGCAGGACTATAATCACAGCACTTTGGAAGAGGAAACTGAGGCAAGAGTATTGTACGTTTGAGCCCAGCCTGGGCAATTTAGTGGCTTAGTGAGACCTTGTCTCAAAATCGAAAATAAAAGAGGTCCTCAGGGCTCATGTGAAGGCCCTGGGCTGGATCCCGATGACCACAAAAAAGGGTGGAAACATGATGGGCCCCAGGTTGGACGTGGCTGGTAAGACATCCCTACATGTGGAAAGCCTGAGGTGGAGGGGAGAGGTTCATGGTGAATATGTTGGGGTCTCTTTGAAGGACCCCGTGAGGAGCAGTGTGTGGGGAAGGGTCACATGTTGGAGCTCAGGGGTCAGTACCAAGATAGGGGTCTCCCCTCACCCGGCCGGACTCCAGGCAGTTGGTGAGCATGACCAGAGTGTGGCTCTGCTGCTCCCACACCAGACGCCAGAAGTCACCCACAGTCTGAGGCAGGGGGCCCTGGGTTGCAATGAACTCTCGGGAACTTCTGAGACCCTAGATGAGGAAAGCAGGCATGTCTGGTAGCCATCAGACGACCCGCCCCGACCCTTAACTTTTACACTCCAGGTTCCCTGAGCTTCCTCCCAATCTGATCCCAACCTTACAGGCATGAAGCTGGCGTTGATGTAGTCAGAGCCTGGCTCCTCATGGAGGGGCCACAAGGGCACCCGAGACCAGTCATCTAGGGGCAGAAACCAGCATCAGCAGGCGGAGAGGCAGAGACCAGAGAGGGAAAGAGACAGCCAGGACCTAGGGCAGATGTCACGCCCAGAGGCAGCTGGACACTGGGAGCTATGTAGGAACCACGTGGGGCAGAGGAGCCTCCACCAGGCCATGGTCCAGAAGGACTCTCACAGGGTCCCCAAGAGATGGGAGGAGACCAGGCATGGAGTGCTGACAAGACTGGGGCAGGAGACGAAGGCAGTAGAAATCCAACTCACAGGGCAGCACATTTCTGTAGCGGTTCTTGGACTTGTTCTCAGGAGCAGAGGCCACCACCTGAGGCTGGCCCTGGCCCTCCAGGCATAGTTTCTGTAGCAGAGAGGCAGAGGGGTACATGGAGATGGGTTTTCTCTGTCCCCAAGGATGCCCTCCTCAGCACGACCCCTGCTTATCCCTTGTACTCTGGGATCCTAAGGCACCCACAAAGGACAATGTGTGGCCATCCACCCTGTGGAGCAAGTGAGAGCGTTTAGGGGAAACTGGGAACAGCAAGAGAGTCGGCGTCAGGGCAAACAGCTCACCCCAGAGGGAGCGGGGAGTCCATGAAGGATGACCCAAGTGCCTATCAGTTTCAAAATGCCCATGAGACAAAGACAGCCAAGCTGGGGTTTCTGTGCAGCTGAGCAGAGTTGCACTGTCACTTCTGCTCATCTCTGGGGGCGAGAAGGCACAGACAGGGCAGGGGCATCTGGGGCTGAGTGTGCCCCAGTCCCCACCCACCTCGTACTCCTCTGAAAAGCCCCAGTTGCTGTCCTTCTCATTCCGCCGGAAATGGGCAGCAAAGTCCTTGGCCAGGATGTCCTCTGAAAGGCTATGGCAGGGAGAGAGGGAAAAACCATTTTACCTGCCTTGAATCCTGTGCCCTTGGGCCGAAAGGAAAGGAGACTAGGACCCAGGACCGGCACTCCGTTTGGGAAATACACCCATGACACAGGAGCTAGGCCCAGATATGGGAGCTGGCCCCAGGCACCAGCTCAGGCTATGAGTCACATTAAGGGAATGTAGTGCCTATAGCAGAGGCCACTGGTCCCTTTGGAAGCTCTTGTGGATGGGTTCACGGGTCCGGTCCTTTGGCCCATCCCGCCACCAGCAAACACACTGGACTTGCTCTGCAGTGATTCCTCCAGTGCTACCCAAGCCCTTTGCTCACCTCAGCACCAGATCTTGGGGTGCTTCCTGCTTCAAGTTCTTCCTGTTCCTGGAGAAGGACAGCGGAAGGGAAGGCTCAGAGCACAACGGTGGACTCAGTGGTACCAGCCCCAACCTCCCAGTGTGTCTGGCACAGTCTCACCTCCTCCTCAGGAAGACAGTCAGCATCCCCACCAGGCTAAGGAACAGGAAGAAACTCACGATGGCTCCGATAATGACCCCTGGGGCAGACACAGGGTACCATAAGAGCCCACCCTCTCTCCACACTGGGCTCAGAGGCCTTAAGGCAAAGGCGCGAGGCAGAGCAGAGAAAGGACAGACATCCTGGACAGACTCCTGTCTCCACTCACCTCCCTCGGCCGTGCCTCCAGGAGCCTGACCCAAATACATCATTTTCTTTCTACTTTCTCCCCCTTGTCCTGAAGAGTGAACGCAGGCCTTTACTCTGAGTGAGGCTCCCAATATCTCAGGCCGTTTTTACTTTCTATTTTACGATGATCTTGCTAAGTTGCTGAATTGCCCAGGCTGGGCTCAAACTTGCAATCCTCCTGCTTCAGCCTCCCAGAATGCTAACTTACAGGTCTGCAGCACTGGGCCCAACCAAAAACATCATTTCCTGAGTCGATCAGTAGCTAAACAATTATTCTGACTTTTTGGCTGGACCAGTGGTCCTTGTGAGGACATTATTACCCCTGGGGACACTGCACAATGACCACAGACATTTTTGGTCATCGTGTTTAATATTAGAGGTGTGACTGGCACCGAGTGAGGAACACAGGGGAGCTGTTCATTGACTTCTGTGCACAGGGCAGCTGTCCACAGCCAGGGGCAAAGCATCTCCAAGAGTCGGTGCAAGAGAGGGTGGAAATACACCACTCCCTGGCATGGACCACTTCAACTCCCCTGGGGACCAAAGCTTGGTCTTCTCAGAGGCCCTGTTTGCTAGTGGAAAAAGGCTCCTAGCAACAGGCCCAACGAGGGCTTGGGATTGGCCTAGGCTTTGTGGGCACGCCTCTTCTAAAGCCATGGTCTTCCATTGGTCTTTGGGTGGACTCAGCTCAGGGCCCATGACCAGTCATGGGGGTCCTAGGCTGAGCTGCACAGCAGTACTGCTTGCATAGGGAGGCCACTAACCAACAGACTCCATCTTCAGCCTCCATGGCGACTTGCCCCTCTCATGAACTTGTTCCTGAGGAACTGAACTAGGATATCTGTCTTCTCAGAGAGCTGGTGCTAAGAGACAGAGACACGACAGGCAACGGAGCTGGGCAGAGCCAGTGTGGAGCACCCTTTCATAACATTGCCTCATTCTCCAACCAGTCTCTTCCCAGAATGATCCTGATGCCTGGGAAGGATGGATGGGGCAGACTGAGGATGACATCCAAGGCCAGGGCCAGGGCCAGGCCTGGTCAGAACTTTCTAAAGACTACACTCCAAAATTGTTCAAGTATACCATTGATAAATAGGACAGCCACATTTGGGTAAAATTTCAGTGAAACACAGTTACCACATAACCCAAGAAAATAAAAACATGTCTACACAAAGACTCATACACAAATGTTCACAGCATTAATCATAACAGCCCCACAACTGATCTATCAATGGATAAGTACATAAATAAGACATGGTGTAGCCATACAATTGGATATTATCCTGCAATAAAAAGGAAGTGCCAATTCACACCACCACAAGAGGAACCTTCAACATACCATGCTAATGGAGGGTGGCCAGTCACAAATGACCACATAATGTATGATTTCATTCTTATGAGTGCCTGGGACAGATTAATCTATAGAAATAGACTGGAGATAATCGGGCCTGGTAGCAGAGGTCTGTAATCCTAACACTCTGAGAGGATCACAAGTTTGAGCCTAGGATGACAACTTAGTGACTTAGCAAGACCTGTCTCAAAATCAAAACTAAAAAATAAGTTGGGGATGTAGTTTGCTGTGATAGCCCTGGGCTGGATCCCTAGAACCAGAGAGAGGGGAGAGAGGAAAAGAGAGAGGGACAGAAGAATTACTGTGATTAGTGTTTGTTTAGAAGAGAAGGATGGGGAATGGGGAAGGGGAATGAAGGAGTGACAGCAAGTTTTCTTTTGGAGTTAATAAAAATATTCTAAAATTAGCTAGGTATGGTAGCACATATCTGTAATCTCAGCTCTCTGGGGGGCTGAAGGAGGATACAAGTTCAAGCCCAGCCTGGGTAATTTAGCAATTTAGTAAGATCTTGTTTCAAAATTTAAAAGAAAATGTTCTAAAATTGAAAAACCGATAGTAGTGATGGTTGCACAATGTTATATAGTAAGTCACTGGATTGCACCTTTAAACCTTTTAAAAAGAAATCAGAGAATAAAATACCAAACAAACAAACAAATATAATTCCCCAGACAAGGGTTGACAGGGTCCACATTGCTGTCTGGTCCCACAGGCCTGGGCTCACCTGCACTCTCAGTGTAGCAGGTGACGAAGGCAGACTGGGCCTTTATTCCCTTCCTGACAGTGGTGATGGTGGCTGGGTAGGACTGAGCTGGCCTGAGACCCAACATGGACACATCCTCTTCACAGGAAAATCTGGAACTCTGCTGCCCACCCATGTCCACCTCAAAGGCTTCATACTCACCAGAAGGGCAGGACCACTTGAGGATGACCCCAAAGCTCCCCCAAGTGCTGATGCAGGAGATGTTGTTGGCAGAACCTGGATCCGGGGGTAAAAAACAAGAGGAGTCAGTGGGACCACCGGGGTGGCCTTCCATCCCCACCCTACCAGTCCTGCCAATTTTTAGACAGCTTCTAGAGCCTCCAGCATGATTCTGGCACCTGAGGTGGTTTGGATGGCGGTGGCAGTAGTGCTGCCCTCTTTGGCCCATGCCACCTAGTGAGGATAGAGAGGGTGTGTGAGGCTCAGAGGAGCTGTCTTGCCCAGAGTGATGGAGCTTTTGGTCTCCTGCATCCTAAGGCTTATCTTAGTGTTAGGGACTGGAAGAAGGAGCAAGGAGTCAGAACTTTCAGGGTCTCTGGCCCCCAATAGTGCAGACCCCTCCCTGTGTAGCCAGCTTGTGAAGGCAAGTTGCCCGGCCAGAGAATGGCTGGACCTCTTGTTGCCTACAGTCAGTGCCGGGATGCAGGGACAGGTTTTTCTCCTAAGAACATCCATTCCCAGATGTTATGGTTTAAATTTAAAATGTCTCCCCAAAGGATCTGTGTGTTTGGAGGTGACTGTATCACGGGGGTGCTACATAGCAATCAGTGGATTCCTCTATGGATGATCTCCTGTGCTGTTGGGGGTCCTGGTTGGACGATTGGGTCCCAGGGCATAACCTCTCTCTCCCTGGCTTCTCCCTCCTCTCTCAGCTTCTGGGCTGTCATGCAACAGTGTCCCAGCCCAAGCCCTTCAACCACTGCTAATTTTGTTTTGTTTTGTTTGCAGTACTGGCGATTGAACTCCGGGCCTCCGCACTAAGCTGTATCTCTAGCCCTTCATGCTTTACAAAAAAAATTTTTATGTTGATACAGGCTCTTTCTAAGTCATTAAATTTTCCATGTTGTGCTCAAATTTGCAATCATCCTGCCTCAGTCTCCCAGAGTGCTGGGATTACAGGCCTACCACCGCTATTTTTTGCCTTCAAGCTGGCTGACCAAGCAAGAGTGAGACTTCTTAAACTCTGAGCCAAATAAACCTCTCCTCCTTTCAGTTGTGAGAGTGGGTGTTCCGTTCCAGGGACAGGAATGTGAACACCATAACTAGGTACAGTCAGGGTTGGGGTGGGGACTGCCTTGGCTCAGCGGGACTAAGGAGACCACAGACTGAACAGCTGCAGTGCACACCTGGAGGAGGCGGCACCTTCGCTAGTTCTTAATCTCTCAGCAAATAGAGCGGGAGTCCGATTCTCACCTGTGAAATTGCTGAGATTCTGGCTGGAGCTAAGTATTCCATTCTTCTCTGCCCACACAGAGAAGCTGTACAAGACCCCAGCTTTCAGTGCTTTGGCTGTGAAAGTAGTGCTTGTCGTGTTTTGGGTCTCCTTTTTACCATCACCTGCACTGCACTGCAGCCAGTAGGTATAGTTGCTATCTTTCGGGCCACTGGGCACCTCCCAGGTCAGGGTGATGGAGTTGTTGGTCTGACCCTTCAACAGCAGGTTTCTAACTTCATTAAAACATGAAGGAATTCAAATTGAGCGGAGGTGGAGTGCCAAGAGGGGCAGTCAGTGGACATTTTTCGTCATCAGAGTTCCCAGGTCCCATCAACTGCTCGTCCTGGGCGTATGACCCACACTGGGGTATACTACTCTGCCATAAAAAAGGCAACTTACACTACATCACCAAGTCACTGTCAAGTGCAAGTTCCAAGTCAGAAGGTCTGCCCAGCACTGGGGCGTGGAGGCTGCCCACGCACGCACCACACTTCGAGTGACGCTGTGCTCTGCACATCTATACTCTCCAAACTCAGCTATTGAAACCTAATTGTTAACATGATAATGTTAAGAAGGGATGCATTCGCTAAGTAGCTATGTCATGAAGTTAGACCAGTCATGAATGCAATTAGTGATCTTAAAAATGAGGCCTGGACAAAAACAGACAAGTGGCTCAATGGAACAGAACTGGACCTTCAGCCATCTGTTCTTTGACTAAGGGGCCAAACATACTCTGACGAAAGGACAGTCTCTTTAACAAATAGTTCTGGGAGAAACTGGTTAGCTATATGCAGAAGAATGAAATCAGACTCACATCTTTTACCAAGTGCCACGATCAAATCAAAAAATAAAAATGGATCAAAGACTTTGACATTAAAATGGAAACACTGAACTTGTTAGAAAAAAAATAGGCAAAATCCTTGAAGATATAGGTGTAGGCAAGGACTTTCTCAAGAAAACACCCAATGCACATGAGATAACACCAAGAATAAATAAATAGGATAACATCAAATAAAAACTTCTGCATAGTAGAGGAAACAAACAATAGAGTGAAGAAAGACCTGACGGGATGGGAGAATATTTTTGCCAGCTACACCTCAGACAGAGAACTATCATCTAGAATATACAGTAAGCTGACAGGACTGGGGTACTAAGTAACTCAGCAGTTAAGCAAGCACAAGGTCCTGGGTTCGATTCCCCAGCACCACCTAAACTGGGCATGGTAGCACATGTCTCTAATCTCAGCTCAGGAGGCTGAGGCAGGAGGATTGCCATGAGGGCAAGGCCAGCCTGGCCTCCGTAGTAAGTTCAGGACCAGCCTGGGATACAGAGTGAGACCCTGTCTCAAAAAAATAAAAATAAAAAATAAAAAAGTAAAAAAATAAAAACCAGGGCTGGAGGGATGGCTCAGTGGTTAAAGTATTTGCCTAGCAAGTACTAAATCAAACTCTAAGTACCCAAGTTTGATTCCCCAGCACCACATAAGCTGGGTGTGGTGGTACATGCCTGTAATCCCAGCACTTGGGAAGCTGAGACAGGAGGATTGCTGTGAGTTCAAGGCCAACCTGGACTTCATAATGAGTTCAGGACCAGCCTGGGCTGCAGAGTAAGACCCTGTCTCCAAAAAAATAAAAATAAAATTTAAAAAACAGAGAGAGAGAGAGAGAGAGAGAGAGAGAGAGAGAGAGAGAGAGAAAGAGAGAGATCCTGTCTCCAAAAAATATGTTCAGTATCACTGGACTGGTGGCACAGGCTTGCAACCTCAGCATTCTGAGAGGCTGAGACAGGAGAATTGCAAGTCGAAGCCCAGCCTGGGCAACTTAGCAACTTAGCAAGCCCCTGTCTCAAAATAAAACAACAGGCTAAGGATGTTGCTCAGTGCAAAGGCCCTTCTGGGCTCAATCCCTAGTACCACCATCAAAAAAAAAAAAAAAAAGTGCTGAGCTTCAAATTCAACAAGTTTCAGAGTAGTTGAATACCAAGGTGATGGTGGGGGCAACCCATTCGGGACCCCTTCCCAGATCGTGCAAACTTTTATCCCTCTCTCCTGTGTTCCCAAGAAAAGATCTGTTATTCTACACCTTGCCTCCTTCATCCATGATTTCATTTGTTGACATTGTGAGGAAAAAAAGAAAGAAAAAACAAGATATGGGCTGGAGGAATAGCACAGTGGTTAAATTATTTGCCTAGCAAGCACAAGGCCCTGAGTTGATTTCCCACCACTGGATAAACTGGGCATGGTGGTGCATGCCTGTAATCTCAGCACTCAGGAGGCTGAGGCAGGAGGATTACCAGTCTGGGATACATAG
>PVKB01007615.1:0-31257 GCA_004027205.1 Ctenodactylus gundi
ACACCTAAAAAAAGAATAATCTCAAATAATCTCATGATGAATCTCAAGGTCCTAGAAAAAAAAAGAATCACCCAAATTCAAAAGCATAAAGAAAGAACTTCCTTTATATAAAGTTTACTTTATATAAAGTACACTTTACATAAAGTATCCTCTATATAAAGTTCACAACATACATTAAGAAATTAAGAGGCAAAAACACAATAAAAATATCAAAAACTAAGACATTCCAATTGATAAATAAGATTGATAAACCCCTCCAAACTCACCAAAATGAAAGAAAAAAACTCTCAACATGATTAGAAATGAAAATTGAAATCACAGCAGACACTGATGAAATCTAGTTATAAGTAACTGTTTTGAAAACTTGTATTTCAATACATTTAAGAACCTAGAAAAAATGGATAAATTCCTACACACATGAGATACCAAAATGAAACCATTAAAACATAAATACCTTGAATTGAATAACCAGAGATGAAATGGAGGCAGTAATACATTCTCTACTAAAGAAGAAAAGCCTAGGACCTGATGGATTCACCATAGAATTTCAAGGAAGAACACCAGTACTTCTTAAACTTTTCCATGAAAATAAGAGAAGGAACACTTCCAAACTCCCTCCAAGAAGATAGCATTATCCTGATTCCAAAACCAGATAAAGACTTAACAACAACAACAAAAACTATAGGCCAATATTCTTAATGAATATAGATGCAACAATTATGAACAAGATACCTTACATATAGAATGCAACAAATTATTAGAAGATTATACACCATGACTAAGTTGGCTTTGTTACAGGAAGGGTTAGAAGACTCTTAGAATGAATAAACCAGTTCAGACAGATTTCAAGTTATAAAATCAATATCCCAAACTCAATAATCCTGTATGCAACAATGAAAACACAGAGCAGGTGGTCAGAGAAACAGTTCCATTCATATTAGCCTAAAAAAATGTAAATACCTAGGAACCAACCTAAAAAAGTTAAAGACCTCTATAACAAAACTATAGTACTCTGGGAAAAGAAACTGAAGAGGACATTAGAAAATAGACATCCCCTGTTCCTGGATAGGCAGAACCAATATGACCAAAATTGACGTACAGATCCAAAGCAATTCCAATTAAAATATCAATAGCATTTTTTACAAATGTAGAAAAAAATGATTCCAGCATTTATATGAAAAGCAATGCATAAGAGGTAAAGTAATCCTAAGAAACAAGACAAAAACAGAAAGCATCACAACACCAGATGTCAAGTTATATTATAAAACAACAGTGATTAAAAGAAAAACCTACATGGTATTGGCACAAAAACAGGCAGGTAGACCAATGAAACAAAACTAAGGATGAGTATGCTGAGACAACTCCCAAACACTCTAAGCCATCTAATCCTAAACATAAGGGCCAAATCCATGCACTGGGGAAAAGACAGACTCTTTAGTAAATGGTGCTGAGATAAGTGGCTATCCACATGCAGAAGAATTAAACTAGACTTATATCCATCATTGTGTACCAAAATCAATCCAAAATGAATCAAAGATCTAAATATTAATACAAAAGAACTGATCCTCCTGGAAAATAAAATATGCAAAACCACTTGAAGACACAAGCTCATGCAAAGACTTTCACAATAGAATACCCGTCGCATAATAAATAACCCCATAAATCAATAATTAAGATTATACCAAATTGAAAAGCTTCTGCATAACAAAGGAAACAATCAAAATAGTGAATAGAGAACAGAAGGAATGGGAAACAATTTTTGCCAGTTACCACTTGAATAGTGTGCTATTATCTAGAATATACAAAAAAGCTGAAAAAAATTTAAACTCTCTAAAATAAAAACCTAATTAAAAATGAAAACACAGTTCTCAGGACAAGTAAAAATGTCAATAAATAAATTTAAAATTCAACATATGTAGCCACAGAGAAATGTATATCAAAACACCACAGAGATTCTACCTACTCTAGTAAGAATGGTTTCTACAAAGAACTCAAAAAAACAGCAAATGCTGGCAGGATAGTGGGGATAAAAAAAAGAACCCCTCTACACTACTGGGGGTACAGTTAACTCATACAACCATTATGGAAAAGCAATGTGGAGAAACTGAAAATAGATATCTTATTTCACTCAGCTTCTTGGTATCTTTACAAACTAGTTAAAGACATCAAAAAATGATGCATTCATCTTCATGTTTATAATAGCACAACTCATAATAGCTAAATCTTGGAAGCTGCCAACATGTCCATCAACAGATGAATGGCTAAAGAAGTTGTGGTGTGTATTTGTATAATGGAATAGTACTATACCATCAATAAAGATAAATTTGAGTCATCTGGTGGAAAATGAATGCACTTGAGATCAAGTGTAGTGAAAGGAATCAAAGAAGGTTAAATATAACATGGTTTCTCTAGTATGAGAAAATCAAACTACAAAAAGGTAAAAAAGAGAAAAATAAAAAAGATTGATGGAAAATAAATTTTATGGGCAGGGAAAGCGGATATCAGAAAAAGGGTGTGAAGGGGAAAGGAAAGTAATATTCTTATTTTTTCCATTTTATTAGTATGTATTTGTGATACGCAATGATTAAACTTCAGAATTTTATGCACATATATATTGCAACAATATCACATTCCCTTCCCTGCCCCCTTTCTTGCTCCCCCATACCCTCCCTTATCCCCCTAACTCCCAACATTTCACTTATTTGGTTCTATTATGTATTTACACTCTGAGTTTATCATATTAGATAAACCATGAAATATTTAATTTCTGAGTCTGAGTCACTTCACTAAGCATGATGATCTCAAGTTGTATCCATTTACTTACAAATGATTCATATCTGTCCTTCTTTATGGTAGAATGGTACTACATTGTATAAATACACAACAATTTTTACCAACACTAAAACAGTATATGTATAAAGCCTTCATTATTAAGAGTAGGATTCATGGCTCATAAATTAACAAAAAGAATAGAACAATAGAATACAGTTCAGAAAGAGACCGAAAAACCAAAGTAGAAATGGATATTTAATATAGTATGAAGGCAGTACCTCCAATTGTTGAAACAAAGAAAAACTTTTAATCAATGAGCAATAGGTAAATTATACATAATCACACTATTTAAAATTAAATTCTAAATGCAACATAAATCTAAATGAAAATTTACAAATACTAGAAGAAAATACATAAATTTCCCTTTAATCTCAGTGTTGGAAAAGCTTTTCAACTATGAGTCAATTCAAAGGCAAAAAGGAAAAAGCTGGTACAAACATATTAACAGGGAAAAAATACCACCCGTCAAAAATATGATAAAAAACAAAAAGTAACTGATAAACTGTGAGAAAACATTTGAAATACACATATCAAAAAACTGCTAAGAAAACTAATAAATTTGCAAATCTAAAAATTCTTTAGGAGAAAGAAAACAAAATTCAGTAGAAATATAAAGAAAAAGCCTAATTAGGTAATATACAAGGATTTAAAAATGACCCTGTGCCTCATAGCACAGGTGGTTATAGATATAGAGATTACTCAGAGCCCAATCCTTAACGCAAAAAGAGGCCTGAAGGGACTCAAGCAGGGAGAAGCAAAGTGCAGTCTCAAGCAGATCTCTCTCTCTCATATTTATATTACGGTAAAAATGTACAGCAAAGCAAAAAGATATCTAGTGTACATAAATCACAAGAAGGGGTTCTAAGGCAAGTTATGTGGTAGGAAAATTAACTTTTGATGTCAAACAGTAAGTACATAGGTACTAAGTGGATAAACTGGAATAAGGAGCCCAGCAAGTGTTGATGGATATCAAATTTCACTTCTCAAGAACATGTAGATGCAAGGAGAGAGTTGTGGAATTAGGTATCCCTATCAATTAGCTATAAAGTAGGACAAGAATGACACAGCTTTTTAGGTGGGTATGGTGTGCCACACTTATCCTTTGCCCAGATGCATTCCTGGGCTGTTACCCAGTCTTTTCTTTTTAACCTCAATGCACTTTCTGATGCTTTCCCAGTAACTTTCACTCTTATTTCACATCCTTGAAACATATGAAAGAATGTTCACCATCAGTCACAATTGATACATAATTTCTTACCTATTAGATGGATGGGAATAAAATCTCTAACCATACGTTGATTCTATTGGTGAGGCTTTGAGGTAATTGGTCTTTAAGTAGTGTGTTGCTAGGGAGAATACAGCTAGGTATGACACTTCTGCAGGGCAATTTTGAATATATAACAAAGCCATCTACATACATAACTCTTGAAATTCCATGTTTGGAATCCAATCTGATGAAATATTTCCAATAATATGAAAACACAGTATTACAGGATAGTTCGTAGCAGATTACTGGTAACACCAAAATCTTAAATACTAGCTGAATGCCACTGGGTTTCCTGGATTTTAGTGCACTAAACACTAAAAGAAAAGGGAATCCAAGATGCCACGTACACTAACTTCTACCCAAAAGGTCAACATTAACTCAATATCATATGTAATGTACTATTATGGTTTGGTTCTGAAATGTCGCCCAAAAGCCTCGCATATTTGTATGTAGTGGGATACCTGTGGAATCATTCACTGTTGGGAGATGAGACTTGGCCAGAAGGAGCAGATACTTGGGTTTGACCTGGAAAGATTCTACCAATATTTCAAGAGGGGGTACCCAGGGCAGAATTTTCATATATGTTATTGATTTGTGGGCCAGGAAGTGATGAAGGGGCACCCAACCCAGGTATGGGAGTGCCCAACTGGCAGTTCAAATAAAAGAGAAATATCGTTACAGCTTCTTCCTAGGAAAGTTCTGGCCTTGCTTGAGTCTCCAGACATTGACTTGCTCTTGCCTCACTAGCCTTCTGTCTGCAATGCTGTGAGCAGCTTTCCAGCCTATGCCATGTTCTTCCACTGCTGCCAGTTGCCTGTGCTAGCCCTTCTGAAACTGTGAGCTAAAATAAATCTTTCTTCTCTTAAGTTGTAGATGTCAGACATTTTGTCCCAGCAATGAAAAAGTAACTATTTAAATGTTACCAATTATTCCATTTATGTCTTTTTCTAACCTAATAAGCAGTATATTTAGTTGTCCCATCTCTTTAGTCTGTTTTAATTAGAAAGAGCTCCATAGAGATGAGTCTAGTGGTACAGGCTTGTAATTTCAGCAGTATGGGAGGCTGAGGCCAAGGATCAACAAGTCTGGCAGAATTTAGGCAACTTAGTTATTTAGCAAAAACCTAGTCCAAATTTTTTTTTTTTAATGGGCTGAAGATATAGCTCGGTGCGAGGGGCCGAGTCCAACCCTCAGTACCATCCAAGTAAAACAAAAGAAAACGTAGCTCGTCACTCTTTGATGATCATGACACTGTTTAAATGTGCTGGCCAATGATTTTGTAGAACACATCCAATTTTAGATTTGGCTAATGAGTGTTTCCTTAGAAACATTAAATTAATGCTAGATGTTTTTGCTAAGAATATTTCAGGACTACTGTATAACATAATATTGGAAATCACTGAGAGTAGGTTTCAAATGTTTCCACCACAAAAAAAAAAAAAACTGGTAAAAATGCAAGGTGACATATGCTTAAATTAACTTGGCCATTCTACAAGGCATATATATTTCAAAACTTCTTGAGGTATATGATAAATACATATATCCTAACACCTTGGAAGTAACCTTGTATCCCTAGTATACTGAGTAAAGCAGATAATGTTCATGTTTACTATTACTACTGATTTTAATTAGTGAAGGTTTCAGGCTTTCAGAAGAGGCAAATCATGGAAGCAATGCCTTAGCATAATGTAGAGAGGATCCCCAAGAAGAACTGACAAATGAGTTTTCAACTGAATTTTAAAACATACTGCCTGCAGACGACTTTTTGAAGAGTTCTGGATCATTGGTGGCATGTTGTTAACATAAGGGTACACCACCACACCAGAGTTTCTTCATCTTAGAAACTACCAGGACCATTTGTGCATAGACATATATAGCCAAAGAGCCAATAAAACTCAAATTCTCCAGAGGTGTAGAGCACTTTTGGCAACAGGTTTTTAAGTCATAATCTATATATGGTCTATAGACTTCAGATAGAGGAACATTTCAAAAGTGGCCAAACTACTAACTCTCAAATGCAGACTTAATTCTCATAAAAAGCTGAATATGTCTACAAGGTTTTCTTTAGTCTGTTGTCTTATGGAATAGAAATAGATCGCTAAAAATGACAGCAATGGGAAGTATAAACTAATCAGCTGAAAGCTTGACACTCAGGAAAACAATAGAAAAGTCACAAATCACAAAGCATAGTTGCAGTACATAGTATATTAAAAGTCTATGCGATCCAGTAGTGCCTATAAGTACCATTATTACACAATAATATCAGAAGAATGACCAAGTGTGTAGCTAATTGGCAGTTACCAAGAATAGGTTAAAATATATAGTTTTCAAAAGTATAAAATACATTCCTTAAAATACATTGAAAATATATTAATTATGTGAAAATATAACCTCAAGTTATCTAATAAAATAGGCACAATTGGATAATGTTCTAATAGCGCAACCAAAAAGTGGGACCAGAAATTTCTACAATTACACTATATGTACTCCTTAAAAATCATCATGCATTTAAAAAAAAATCACACACTACAACCAAATGGGCTCAGAAAAAAAAATGAGGTAGACTACTAAAAACATATGGAACCTAATAACCAGAGGACTGATTTAAAAATAATAACATAAATGCTGCAATCACACTGAAGTTCTACAGGAACTTGCATCTATCATCCACTAGGGGTGCCTTTTTACTATGAGACAGATAACAGCTTCTGTAGGTGGGCAGTCACTCCAAAAGCGCCCATGTTCTTCAAAACTAAAAAAGTGACTTTCATTATACTATTGCATAGCCTTCCTTATACTATTGTTTTAGATACTGAAAGCTTCGTAACTGCTTCAGCATCATATTAATGAGATTATAATAAGAAATCATGTTCCTAAAACAAGCAAAAACATCCACTGGAGAAAGAGCCAAAATATGGACATAGGTCAAAATTCAGTACTCAAAAAAGATAACAGATGGCTAGTCTTGGTGGTGTAGGCTTGTAATCCCAGCACCCTAGGAGGCTGAGGCAGCAAGATCACAAATGAGAGCCCAGCCTCAGTAACACAGAGACTTAGCAAGACTCCTGTCTCAAGATCAAAAATAAAAATTGACTGTGTATGTAGTTCAGTCTGAAGGTCCTGGGCTCAATCCCCGTTACCACAAAAAAGAGGAACACTAACTACGGTGGTTTGGCTCTGGAATGTCCCCCAAATGTCTCATGTATTTAAATGTTAGTGGATTGTCTATGGAACCATGTGCTATTGGTGGAATGGGGTCTAGTCTGGAGGGGTGGATTATAGTTAAGTTAGGATTAAAGACATGTGAGTTAGGATTAAAGGTGTGTAGTGGCCACACCTTCCACACCTGGATGCAGGAGGGGTTGATCACTTGGCGGAGACCTGGAAGGATATATAAGCTGCTTCCTGCCTTCCTTGAGGACTAGGACTGGGACTAGGATGAGTCTCAACTAGTCTCAGCTTGTCTGCCTGTTGTGATGTCGTGAGGAGCTGCCTCCACCTCTGCCTCTGCCATGTACTTCGATTGCTGCTGGCCACCCCTGAATGGACTGTGACCTTCTGAAACTATGAGCCAAAATAAACCTTTCCTTTCCTAAATTTGTGGGTGTCAAGTATTGAGTCACAGCAACAAAAAGTAACTAAGACACTAACAAAAGTGATTTTCTGCTTCTTTATGTAATTCTCAGCCCTCCTTCCCACATCAAATCTTAAGATTGCACAAGAGAAAAGGCAAATGGAGGAGAAGATACTTAAGACCTCAGAATACAGTAAAAACACTCTGCCCCCATGCCCTCCCACAAATGTGACAAGTTTCAGCGCCAACGACAGGCTACAATGAGAGGGTAGAAGCCCTAAAATGGAAATGAGGCTGATGTTTCGATTTAAAACAAAATTTTAATGACCTTGAAAATAAAACTGTTAGTACTTAAAAGTAACTATAAATAGGTTTACTATCTACCTGGTTGTTCATAGTGACATGAATTCAAAGAATGGTTTTCTTAGTTACTGTCTTATTGCTGGGACACAACACCCAGCAACCCCAGCTTAAGGGAAAAAAGGTTAGGCTCACCTGGTCAGAAAAGCTGCCCACCAATGGAGGCAGCAAACAGAGAAAGCAGAAGGTGGATCTAGCCCAGGAGGCACACCCTTCCAGACCACGCTCTAGGGATCCCCCTTTCCATTCAGGTCTGCCTCCTCAGAGAACACAAAGTAACAGATGCGTCCACCATGCAAATAATCCCCAGGATCCAATCACCTTCCAAGCACACAAGGCTTCTGGGGAACATTCATGATCCAAACCGTGAAAGTGGAAGAAGCAACAATTAAGCTAAACATTTTGATTATATGTTGAGTGCAGCTCGTTCAATGAATTGGTTACTCGCCTCCTCCTCATCCCAAGCCCCCCCCCCCACACACACACACACATGCAAAGGTATTCTCTTCTCATAAACTATGTTTGAGGGACTAGAATTCAAAAAAAAAAAAAAAACATTTGAGGAGAGCGCATTTTAAGCACTCTTGATTAAAGAAAGTTTAAGATAGGCCTAGATATGTAATGAAAACCAAAATTCATTAGAACAGAAAGTGCTGGTGCCACATTTTTACTCAATCTTTCCTGGAAAGAATTGTGACCTTTTCTGAAATGCCTCTTCATTTACGCAACATTTGTAAAACAATACATACAAAATGAAAAGTAGTCCTCATGGATAAAAAGGCTGGCATACTTTCTTCTACTTATACCACGTCTATCAAGAGATCATCTAAGAAGAAACTATTTTGATACTTTATCTATTACTTCAAAAACTGACATGATCTGCCATTTAAGAAGATTATGAGGCTTCCAGGGAACATTCCTGACTCAAGCTATGAAAGTGGCAGAAGCAACAGTTAAGCTATGCACGTTGCAGAGAGGGCTTTCTTACCTTCTGAAAGGCACTGCATTTTTCAGAACCACCTCCACCTCAGCAACACTCGCCCTAGCAAGATCTGCCACAGTAAGAAAGCCAGCAGCATAAAGAAATCTGGCTCGCTGTCCATTGAGTGAGGATACACGGACCAGGTCACACAGCTCCCTCTGGATGCCAAACGTGAGCCGTTTCTGAAACTGGGAAAGCAGTAGCTCCATGTTGTGCCAGCCCAGGCGGTTGGAAAATACTGTAATCATACCTGGAATATTTACAAATTACGTGTAAAATTAAGAATTCCTTATTGGCCAATTCTCTATTTCTCTAGCTGTACTTTTTGGGGTTGTTTTTGTTTGTTCCCTGCAGAACTATAAGATTTAACAAGACCTAAGGGATAAATTAATAAGAGAGCAGGCATATATTAAGGTCCTGGCTAACTGGACAATAAATATGCTAAATATATTCATGCCATTTTCTCTATCCTCAATCATTAATTTACCATTTAAAATTCAAAAAATAAAAAGCCCTCAACCTAGTCCATTCCTTTCTCTTCCTTTTTACTCTCTTAAAGAAATCAGAATTCTAACAAAACAGGTGACTTTTCACCTAGAGAAAAACAAGAAACCTGATACAAACACTCAAATGCAGAAAGAACTATAACATACGAAATTCATATTGTCATTTTCTTTAAAGAAACTCTGTCCTGCTCAACAACTACATTTTCTCAAGATAATGAAGTCAGAGCAGCCAAGTACCAAGCCATTAAGAAAGCCACTTCCTCATGAGCCCATTGAGCCTAGAGACTGTCTTAGATCTTTGATGTCAACAGGTTGAAGAGTGAGTCCTTCCCTTACCATCCTCTGTCCCCACTTCCCCTCTGTATGCCCTTATTTGCATTCACCTCCACAATAACTTCTCTTACACATATAAATACACACAGCCTCTACTAGCCTAGCATTTCCTTCCTAAGGGCCTAAACTTAGGGTGTCTTAGTAAAAACAAACCCAGGATGGCCCAGTTTGCCTAGCTTAGGTGACATGGGTTTCATATATTAAAAAGCACCAGTGCTTCCCAGGAGAAGAAAGGAGTCCACCCTCCTTCTCAACATGTATTAATTAGTACTTCGAGAAAAGGGAGACCCCTGAGACCTTTGTCACTGAGAACTTTTTCACTTCTTACAAGAAAAGGGGGGAGGGAGATAGCAACAAAGAAGAGGAACATTCAGCAGTTGAGCAAGCACTGTAAGGGGAAGAGGGTCCAGACACTCAGCTGTGGCCAGTTCTCCATAGGGTAATTGGCCCAGGGGAGCTACAGTTTTAGATATTCTGATAACTGACAGAGATTATACAAAATCATGGCCACTGCAGAGAGGCTTATAATAGAATAGAATTTGAATAAAAGTAATCTTTAGATCTCAAACCACAGACTCTACCTCACTCTGTAGCCCAGGCTGGTCCTGAACTCCCTATATAGACCAGGCTGGCCCTGAACTCACAGTAATCCCTTTGCCTTAGCTTCCCGAGTGCCAGGATTACAGGAGTACACCACCACACTATGCTTATGTGGTGCTAGGGAATTGAATCCAAGGCCTTGTGCTTGGTAGACAAGCACTCTAACCTCTGTGCTACTCCTCCAGCCCACCAGAGAGTCTTAAATAAACCCTTTTTTTTAACTGACCTGCATAAACAGCAGCTGACTGCTGCAAAGACTGAATTTGTCCACGATTACATCCATATTTCTGATTAATTTCTTTTAAGGAAATTTCACTGATTAGATCTAGTAGCACAAGACTGGTGAAAAACCTAAAAATGAATCACCAAAAGTATTGTAAGAGATTATGACATCTAATATGAAAAAGTATAATAGGTATTGCCAAATAAGAACTAAAAAGTAAAACAATTTCTGCACACAGGAAAGATTCATAATAGAAAATAGGGTTAGTGGAAGAAGGCAGATCAATATTTATGAAATAAGTTTTAGCATGTAGTACTACCAAAGCAAAGAACTAAAATCAGTACAACAAAACAAAATAACCCAACCAAAAAAAAAAAAAAAAAAAAAAAAAAAAAAAAAAAAAAAAAAAAAAAAAAAAAAAAAAAAAAAAAAAAAAAAAAAAAAAGGAAAAGGAAGAAAGAAAAAGAACAAAAATCCTCATATTTTAGTATTTTAGTACTGCTAATGAACTCAAGTAATAAAGATTTTGGACCGGCCATGGTGCTGCACACCTGTAATCCCAGAACTCAGAAGGTACAGGAAGGAAAATTGCTGTGAGTTCAAGGCCACCCTGAGCTACATAGTGAGTTCAGAACCAGCCTGGGCAATCAACTATCTCACAAAAAAAAAAAATTTTTTTTTAAGATTTGTTTCAAGAAATGTTATTGCACAAAAAATGTAAAATGTAAAAGACCTGATACAAAGCTACCTCATCATCTAAACACAGCCAATAAAATCAATAAATGTGATTATGAAATTAGATTTTGATTTGAAAGGCAACAGTGACACAGTAATCTAAGGATATAAATTCTTATAAAATTTAGATTTTATTGTGCTTAAATAATATACTCTAAGAACAATTTTGCTATATTTCTCTAATAGTACAGAATTACTTCTAAGAGTACTACAAAGTAAAAGCCCAATGAGGCAACAGTAAGTGGGCAGTTCTGATTTGCGTCTTCAAGAAAAAGAAATAATTACTCTATTTTGAACGAATATACTATATGATACAGCTGCTAAGCTACAAGCTGTGCTAATAAACTAAAATACAAACAAATGCAGCAAATTCAAGAAACTGAAAATTTTCTGGCTGATAAGCTATATGCCATAGGAAGAAACTCAAATCACAGTCAACCAAGATCTTTATTTTTTGACAATGAAAGGGACTACAATAAACCATACAGCTACGGAATGCCAGCGCTGGGTTCATGCGGGGGAGTCCAGGCTCCCATATTTACCTTTTATGGATAGCCATTTGCCGGTGTTGTCTCTCAGTTCTAGCTACCACTTTTCCTTTCACACAGCAAGCCATGAACCCTTCTTCAACTCCCACCAGCTCTGCCACCCTCTTCATAGAAGCTGGCAACTTCTCCCACAAACAGAAAAATTGATACCAATCAATAGTAGCCCAATCTTCAAACATAGGTGTAACCTAAATAAAGAGAAGCAACACTGGTTAGCTAACACTATTAAAATGGGTTGGGATTGTGGCTCAGCGGTATGGGGCTTGCCTAGCGCACACCAAGCCCTGGGTTTGATCTCTAGCACCACATATGCAAACAAAATCTATTGCATTTAAAAAGAAGAAGAAAAAAGAAGGAAGAAGGAAGAAAGAAGGAGGAGGCGGAGGAACCCCAGTTCCATTCCCCAGCACTAGGTAGGGTGTGGTGGTGCATGTCTGTAATCCCAGCACTTGGGGGGCTGACACAGGAGCATAGCCTTAGTCCATCATGAGTTCAGGAGTTCAGGACCAGGCTGGGCTGCAGAGCAAGACACTGTCTCAAAAGAAAAAGGCACAACGGGGCCTGGGGTACTGTAAGTACAGTGATAAGAGTGCCTACCTATGAAGTGTGAGGCCCTGGGTTTGATTCCCCAGCACCACATACTAGGTAGGTGTGGGAGCACACATCTGTAATCTCAGCACTTGGGAGGCTGAATCAGGACTGCTGTGAGTTTGAGGCCAGCCTGGGGCTATATGGTCAGTTCCCAACCAGTCTGAACTACAGAGACAGACCCTATCTCAATAATAAGTAAATAAAGAAACAAAATTTATAAACATACTGTTCATAATACATACAGGGGGCTAGAGGAATAGCACAGAAGATAGAGTGCTGACCTAGCAAGCCCAACGCCCTCAGTTTGACCCCCAGCATCATATGCCTGCAATCCCAGCACTCGAAGCTGAAGCAGGAGGACTGTCATAAGTTCAAGTCCATCTTGGGCTACATAGTGAGTTAAGGACCAGCCTGGACTACAGACTAAGACCTTGTTTCAAAAAAAAAAAAACACAAAATAATAATAAACATAAAAGTTTCAAGGTTTATGAAATGTCTACAATGATACCTCATTTATATGGAAATATTATTCATTCATAAACAAGTCAACATTAGGACAAAATAAAATAGATCTCTAAGCATAAATACTGGAATTCATAGTACCCAAATCTTTAACCATAGGCTATTTTAATCTGAATATTCCAATTCTAAGTGCAATTTTAAGAACTTTGTATAATTGCCAAGAAAGGATCTATCAGTAAAATAGAAAGAGGAGAAAAGAAGTCAATATTCAGAGTTGATACATTATCTAAACTATCCAAGATTCAACTAAAAGCTATGAGACATTCAAGAAAGATAAAGGTATATCCCAAACACAGGAGGGAAATGCTGGCAAAAGAAACATCTTGGAGAGAATCCAGGTGTAAGCAAAAGCACACAAAGACTTCAGAAAAGCCATAAAAATTTCAAAGAACAAGAAAAAGTCATGCTAAGAAATAAATAAAGCCTTATGACATTTTCATCAACTAGAGAACATGCATAGAGAGAATATTAAGACAAAAGTCAGGTCTTTACTAACTGCTGAGTATTTCTTAAGCCCATCTGCTTTGTGGCTGCTACACACTACATACATAAACTAGCTAATTTTATAAAATAACAGGGATCCTCTGCCACGCTCTTCTTCCAAGGCAGCTTTGCTTTGAAGCCTTCTATCTACTGAATTCCCAGAAACCAGGGGGCTTCAATACTCCACTCTCACAAACAGACAGATCAACCAGGCAAAAAAGAAAAACAACGAAGAAACATCAGTTAAACCAAACTATGGAGCAAAGGGACTTAACAGATATCTACAGACTATTCTATCCAACATCAACAGACTACACTTTTTACTCAGTAGTACATGGAACTTTTTCCAAAAGAGACCATATTCTTGGACACAAGATATGCTTAAGTAAATAAAAAGGAATTGAAATCATTCCCTGCATACTTCCAGATCATAGTGGAATAAAACTAGAAATCAATAGCAAAGTAACTCACAAACTATTCAAATACATGGATTAAATAGCACATTATTGAAAGAGCAAGTGATCACAGAAGAAACCAAGAAAGAAATCACGACCTTCCTAAAGTCAAATGACAGTGGAATCTGTGAGACACCAGAATCTGTAAGATATGATAAAAGCAACACGACAAGAGAAATTCACAACTATGAGACCACATATGAAATAAACAAAGCAACCTCAAATTAACAATCTAACGTGTACAACTCAAAGTCCTAGAGAACCAAGAACGAAACAAATCAAAAAGCAGTAAGAAAGAAAATTATGAGAATCAGAGTGGAGATCAATGAAACTGAAACTAACAAAACAATACAAAAGATCAATGAATCAAAAAGTTGATTCTTCCAAAGGATAAATAAGATGGATAAACCTCCAGCCAAAGTCATCAAAAGAAAAGAAAAAACTCACATCAATGCAATTAGAAATGAAAAAAGTGAAATCACAACAGACACTGCTGGAATCCAGGGGATTATAAGAAACTATTTAGAAAAACTATATTCCAGGAACTCAGAATTCCTAAATTCATGAACTCAGAAGAAACAGATAAATTCCCTGACACATACGATAAACCAAAATTGAGCCAAGAAGATTCAGAAGCTCTGAATAGAGAGGATGACATTGAGGCAGTAATAATTAATTTATCAACAAAGAAAAGCCTGGGACCTGAGGAATTCACTGCAGAATTTTATCAGAACTTTAGGGAAGAATTGGCACCAAAGTATTTAAACGCCCAACTCCTTGGCAGCAGGTATCATCTTGATACATCTAACAAAAGAAAGAACAAAAACCACATGATCATCTCACCAGATGCAGAAAAAGGCTTTGATAAAATATGACACTGCTTTCCTGATCACAACTCTGATAAAAGCAGGTACAGAGGGATCCTACCTTAAGCTAATAATTTCAATGTATGACAATTCTACAGCCAATGTATATAATTCAGCCAACTGAAGCATTTCCCTCAAATCAGAAAAAGACAAGCGTGTTCACTCTCACCAATTCTGTTTAACATAGTGCTTGAAACCCTAGCTGGAACATTCAGGCAAGAGAATGGAATAAAGGGTATACACATAGGAAATGAAGTTAAACTATCCTCATTTGCAGATAATGTGATCTTTTACAGAGAGGACCCCAAAAACTCTACCAGAAGACCTAATAAACAAATTCAGCCATGTTACAGGACATAAAATCAATACACAGCATGAGTGGCACTTCTCTACAACAACAACAAAAACAGAGAAAGAGATCAGAAAAACAATCCCATGCACGGCTGCCTTAAAGAAAAGGAGGAACCAACCTAACAAGCAAGTGGAGGACCTCAGTATTACAAACTACAGTTACGGTGTGTTCAATGTAGCCAGGACAGACAGGAGTACCTCAACAACTGAAAAGAGGTCAGGAGAAGGTCAGAAATCCTGAAGGAACATCAAAAGCAAAGGAAGCTGCCCCATGCTGGATGCAAACAGCTGGGAGCTGCAAGCAGCTGCAGACAGAGGAAAGCCCAGATGGGCCAAGGGCATCTGATGAAGCTGGGAGAGGAAGGGGTGCCCCAAGAACTGACAGGAGACAGTGAGGAAGGTCAGAAATCCTGAAGTCACACTGAAAATGGAGGAAAACAGCAGCCGACTCGGCGTGGCCCTGAGTTGCTGGCATCCACAGACCACAGATGGAGGAAAGCCCAGAGACCAGAACCTCAATCTGAGGTAAGCACAAATCTGGGAGAAGTGGGAATTGTTGGCAGCTGAGAGCCGCGGCCTCTGAAAAACAAACCCACAATGTGCACCTCCCACACCCCCGCCCCCCAAGAAAAGGCCCCGGGAGGGAGCACAGATCAGAAACTGTACTCGGCAGCAGACAAGGACATAAGCAGAAGCCACCTTCAAAAGAAGGGGGGAGAAGCCTGAGACTGAACCCATCAGAGTGAAAGAAAGCTCAGAAGAGCACATCAGGGCTTTGGGGGTCACCCTTAAACAGTGCCTAGGAAGAAACTGGAACAAGAGGCAGAGTGAGGAGAAAAGAAGTGGAAAAAAGGCTGCTAATCCCCAGTGCAGTCGGTGCACCTCCAAGGGTGGAGAGCCCACCCTGGGGGAGGGAAGCCAGGACAGGCAGGAGAGCTTCGCTGAGGGGGCCAGGGGTATACAAGAGACCTCAAAGGCCATCGGACTCTCAGGTCCCTACTCACTGCCTACTCCCAGCACAGCACTAAGAAGAATCATGGCTCCCCACCACACATCCGTTCAAACAAACCTCTCAGCTAAGCCTCTAAAGTTAAGTCCCTCAACACTAGAAACACAGGCAGAAGACAAGACAATAGGTCACCCAAAGAGATGACGAAGACCCCAGAAACTAATGTCATGGGCCCTGAAATAGTGGAACTCACAGGGAAGGAAGTCAAAAAGCAAATGAGTCAAACAACCAGTTCAAACAAGATACTATCAAAGAAATAAAGTATTGATCAGTAGGCATAAGGAGGATCTTACTAAGCAAATAATGGTCCTAGTGGAGACAAAGCTCACTGAGCATATTGAAGTCACAAATAAAAGGTTGTCTGAGGTAAATAAAGAAATACAAGATAAGAAGGAACATTTTAATGGAGAAGTGAAAATCTACAAAGAAATCGAGATGAAAATGAGGACATGAAAATTATATGTAACAACAGGGAAAGATGATTCAGATATTGAGGACACAGTTTCATGCCTTGAAGACAAGACTGAGTAAATGGAAGATATAATTAGGCATGACTCCAAAGTTAGAAATGAGCAAAGTAGCTGGATACACCAGCTGATGGATGATTCAAAGAGAACCAATCTCAGAATTATGGATGTAGGAGAAAGAGCAGAAGACAGCACCAAAGGTGTAAAGAATTTATTCACAGCAATACTCAAGAAAATTTCCCTAACCTAGGAAAAGAAATTAAATTCCAGATACAAGAAGCTTATAGAACACCAAATGACCTCAACCAGCAACAAGACTCACCATGACATATCATAATCAAAACCTCAGAAATACAACATAAAAAGAGAATATTAAAAGCAGCAAGAGAAAAACAGACATTATTCTACCAAGGCAAGCCCATTCGAATTACTTCAGATTTCTCAAGGCAAACTTTAAAGGCCAGGAGAGCCTGGAGCAGGATCCTTCAAGCTTTAAAAAACAGTAAGTATCAACCCAGGTTGTTATATCCAGCAAAATGATCAGTGAAAATTGAAGAAGAAAAAAAATTTTATGACCAAGAATCCCTTAAGAAATTCACAACAACTACCCTAGCACTGTAGATATTACTTGGAGGAATCTATGAGAGAAGCAGAAACACAAGCAGAACTGAAAAGACAAAGAGGAAAGGAAACATCTAATCAACATGGGAAATTCTATAAAATATTTAAAAATATGCATTCATGAAATTAGGGATGAACAGATAGGTGAAAGCATAAATCAAATTGAGCAAAATGTTAATAATTAGTGAAATATGAGTAAGCAATATACGAAAGTTAAATAAAATCTGAAATAACTAAGCATACCTCTCTATTGCTTTAACTATAGTATACTTATGTGACACAGACTTAAGCCCATTTAATGTAGCAAATTGATACAGTCCTAAGAGGCAGAAAGATAAGCAGCACCAAACTAACTTGGAGGAAAAGTAACATCTAAAGAGAAAATGTAATAAGAAATAGATTGTTATTTAAATCATTTGATTGATATACTTCTAAAACTACCAGCTGTTCTATAAAATCTCTGAAATCTCCCCACATCATTATTCTTAGTAATAGTATAGTAATGTGCAAAACAGAATAATTACATGCAACATGGGGAATTGACATAAAATCTTTTAAAAATACACATGCATGAATATATGGATGGATAGGCAGATAAAATTATAAACCAAATCTAGCAAAATTTTAGTAATTAGTGAAATGTGAGTAAATAAGTTATGAAAGTTAAAAAATTCTGAAATAACTAAATTTGCCTTCATATCTGTTACTTTAAGTGTACTTATGTGATATAGATTTAAGTTCATTTAATGTACCAATGTGATATAGTTTTAAGTTCATTTATTATAACAATTCACTTATTAGGTTTTTGATGTAAGTTTATCCTAAGAAAACTGACTGATGTAAAGAAAATCCTTTTAATGCACAAACATGTACCTTCCAGCACACAGCTAAGGCATATGAAATCTAACTTTTTTTTCTCTCATATTTACTAGCCTTTTGAATTACATGGTTGTAGTTCTTTTCTTATGTGGACTGGTGGGGGAGGCCTGGTTTAAGAATCTCAACAAAGATATAGCAAAATATAGGGGGAAAAAAAGAACTTTTGGCAAATACCCCAATAAAGGGATCAGCTGGACTCAGAGAAAAGGCATCAAGATTTGACCATTACGGCCCATTTGGGAATAGGAAGCGGAGCTAAAGAGTGGTGATTTAAGTGAAATGATTCAAATACAAAAAATTAAGTATGTTAAGTACTATATAGTCTCTGACTTGGGAAACCCAGAATACAGGCATTCTATAGAAGCACATGATGTTATAGCGAGAGTCGAGGGGGTAGGGATGGGGAGGGTATAAGATGGTCAAAATGGAAAGGGATTGTAAACCAAGTTGCTGTGACTTTATCCAGTAATGTGGTTTAGAAGCCTTTGGAACTGATTCACAAGAGTTTGGAAAGGTATGAAGATGTCAGCTAGAGAAGCCTTAGAAAGTTGTGAGTAGAGCTTGATGGCAAAAAGTGTGCTGGCATTTTGCCCCTTTCCTGAGACTTTGCCTCTTACTGAGAGTAAGAACAATGGACTGCTTAGTCTGATGGAGGAAAATTCAAGGCAGCCCAGTGTTTAGGCTGTCACATAGGTACTGCCTTCAGTACTACCCACGAAAAAAGTTGAAAAAATTGGCAGAGAAAAAAATGTAAAAATTTTGCAGTTTTGCCAGTCCAAAAAATGGTTTCAAAAGGTAGAAGAGAATATGGTTCTTAGAGATTAACATTAAAAAGTAGCCAAGTACTTGGAATCAATGTTATAAAAAAGATGCCTTGAGAGTGTCTCAGGAATCAGCAACATCCCACAATTAAAAGATGGAAAAGCAAAAGACCTTGCTTTGAAAAGAGACCCCCCAACCCCAGGGCATCCTATAAGGCAATCTAGGAGGATGAATTCTCAATGAGTTCAGCCATCCTGCCATGGTCCTTGGGAACCAGATAATTGCTCAATCCAGTGCTCATTTCAGAGGCACTCAGAATGCAAGAGTTGTGGGGTTGTAGAAGCTTGTACCCAAATCTTAGATCAAGGCCCTAGAGGCCAGCCACTGTGATCCTGGGAGGGCAGTGTGTAAAACTGTGAAGGAGAAGCCTAAGGTACAGTGGAGGCTCCAGAAAAATTGGAGATGCAAGGAACATGAATCATCTAGTGAAGAAAGCTACAGGCTGCAAAAGGAACCAAACCAAAAGAGAAGCCATGGAGACTGTACCCACAGGTAATGCCACAGGAGCAGGCCTGCCCAAAGCTTTGAAATTCACATCTCACCACAGTCTGCACTGGGTACTGGACACAGAGCTACAGAAATTAATGGATTTAATGAAAGTGCAGGATTTGGTACTTTGCCTGATGGTATTTGTGGGTTGCTTTGATCCAATTACTTTCTATCCTCCCCTCTCTTGAAGTAGGAATGTTTACCCTGTTCCCTTGAAGTGTTTAACTTTTGATTTTATAGGAATTCACAACTAAGTGTTTGCCTTGAATCACAGAGGAGACTCTAGACTTGGAGTTGCTAGCAGTGCTAAAAGTGTTAAGACTTTGGCAACTCTAAGAAAAGGATTAAGTATATTTTGTATTAGCAGGTAGACATTAGGTTTTTGGGGGCCAGGGACAGAATGTTAGTTTAGGTTTGGAATATCCCCCAAAAGCCTCAAGCATTTGGGTGTTGTGAATTATCTATGGAACAATTTGATGTTAAAAGGTGGGGTCTATAAGGGGAAGGATCATTGGGGTTTGGCCCAGGAGGGGCCCACCCTCACTTGTTCTGCTTCCAGCCTGCCATGCCATAAACAGCTTTTCTCCAGTGAGGCCTCCGCTATGTGTTTCCATCATTGCTGGTCATCCAGGAATAGACTGAGATCTTCTGAAACAGTGAGCTAAAATAAATCTTTCCTCTTTATGCTGCAGATGTTGGGAAATGTGTCTCAGCAACAACAACAACAACAAAAAAAATAACTAAGATAGTGAGTGATTAAAAACAGCATGCAGGGGATAGACACAGATCAGACTTTTTTCTATTTCTTTTTATGTCAATTTGACTTGTGAATCATTTTAGATATTAAAAATAAAATAGTACACATAAACTCTAAATGTTTTCACCCAAGATGTGAACATACATTTACATATGCTATGGTTTGGATTGTACTGTCCCCTGAAAGTCTCACATATTTGGATATTATGGATTTCTTGTGCTGTTATGGGGTGTGCCTGGCCAGGAGAAGTAGATTATAGGTGTGACGAATCACAGGAGTGTGGCAGACTACAGGTGTGTGGCCTGGAAGGCTATATACTCTTGCCCACCTTCTTCTAGAGGCCCTTGATTCTTCCTTTTGAGATACTGTGAGCAGCTGTTCTCCACCAAACCTTGAAACTCTTAGCTAAAATAAACCTTTGCTCACTTAAACTTTGTGTGTCAGGCATTGTGTCCCAGCAACAGAAAGTAAGCAAGAATTTCCAGTAGTTTGAGCTAGAGAGAAGACTTATCTGTGTAAATTTGCTAGATTTACCACTGTTGGGCTAGGAGCATAGCTCAGCAGTTAAAGCATTTGCCTACCAAGTGCAAGGACCTGGGCTCAACTCCCCAGCACCACATAAGCAGGGCATGGTGTTGCACACCTGTAATCCCAACACTCAGGAGGTTAAGGCAGGAGGATCACTGTGTGTTCAAGATCAGCCTAGACTACACAGTGAACTCAGGACCAGCCTAGACTAGAGACTGAGATTCTGTCTCAAAAAAGAAAAGAATATATCATTGTTATCTTAGGCCCCATAACCACAATTCTTGTCGAAAAAAACCCAGTTTGTTTTATAAAATGAAGTTAGAAATAAAGATAACTGTTTAACAATCTGTAAGCAGCACCTATCCCGTGTTTCCCATCCACAATTTTATACATTTCCTCAGAGCTTTTACAGTTGTCTCACGTATTTCATCAGCAAATTCTTTTGCATTCCACCTCACCATGCAAGACGTAAAACAGCATGTACATGCTCAGGACCAAACACTTTCAACTCTTGAAAGACATAACTCAAGTAGTAGCAAAAGTAGATGAACCACTAACTACAGCATCAAGTGAAACAATGTCTGCCAATAATTGTTGTATGTTTCACAGAGAAAACAGGACTAATTAAGCAATCTGGCAAATAATGTACACAGTTTTCATGGGAGGAGTTACTAGAAATACTAGATAATGCTTCTTAGATATGTACCAAGATATCAAACATGTGTCAAAAACTATCATCCCTGAAGTCATATTGTCTCCATTTTACAAATGAAGTAATGGACTTAAAAGATAGGATTAAGTGTTTATGAAGGATCATAAGGCTGTCAAGGAAGGACGTCAAAGGTACTCTGACCTTAGGGCTCATGGTCTTGACCACTGCACATTATAGGAGACTTATTTTTAAGACTCTGATAAAGGCTGGTAAGTCCTACTTTGAGCTACTTCCCAGCCACACTTCAGGTCCATCATCACCTATGCATTACACATCTATTTAAAAAAATAAGAAAATAGCAATGTCTACACATTCTCTTCTGCTCAACAGAGTGGTTTTTTTAATTGAAGTAGATTTCCTGATGAAGGCCATCACTCTAATGAAAATTATAATTTTAATTCCTCTCATTTGCTTATCAAAGCACAGGCATCTGCCCTTGACAATTTCTGGTCAGGTTCTTATTAGAGAATATGACTTCAAACTCAACTGTGCTTAATTCTTACCAAAATCTCTGTTATATTCATGGAGGAAGATCTAATACAAACAAAATTTTAAATTCCTTCTTGCATTTACTATAGAGACTTTATCAAGAATATGTTACAAAGTGTCATTTCAGGACTAAATTTCTCTTAGACAGTAAAATGCAATGGTTTTTAATCTTCATGTGCTGAGACAGGGCAAACTTCTTTCTTTGCTTTCATTTCTGAGAAATTTAGAACCAAAACTGGTAGGAACAACTGTACAGAATATAGTGATGCCTAATTAACTTTTGCAGGAGTTTTACATTAAAATCTTATCTTAATATTATGATACTCTATAGTCACTGGCTGTTCTCTTACATATTGTAAAATAAACATATTTCTATAAACTATCTCATATACTATATGTGTGTGAGGTACTGATGATCAAGGCCAGGGCCTTCACACTAAGCTACATCTCTAGCCTATTTTTCATTTTTGATTTTTAGACAGTGTCTTCCAAAATCACTAAGCTACCCAGGCTGAACTCAAACTTTAGACAGCCTTGCCTCAGCCTCCTAGAGTTCTGGGATTATAGGCCTGAACCACAAGAACTAGTTTACCTCAAATACTCTCTGAAAAGAGGCATGAGAAAAGAGACTAACAGGACACTGGAACAGCTAGCTTCTTATTTGAAGTAATTCTCTTCCTGCCTCTTCTCTACTACCACCCCACTAGTAAGCTAGTCAAGTCAAACAGACCAGATGTCCCCTAGGTTATCTTTGAAGCTCCAGATTTTATTTTCCTTCAATTTTGATAAATATAATAATTAAACACAGAACTTACCAGATAGACAATGTGAAGGTCATTCTCTAAAACAAAGCCTTTCATTGCTCTTTGGAGGTCAGCAAAAATATCTAAGGTGTCAGTTGGAGAAAGCGAAGAGGAAAGAGTAGCTGAGCCAAGATGTGTTGGATGATACCTCCTTCCTGGTTTAAGAGTTGGGAAACACAAGGTCAAACATTAAACACCAAATAAAACACTGTCTTTCTGCGCTCCATAATTAACCTCTCAGCTCTGATAAATGTTACAGATACCTTTCCAACATGTAGAAATGTATGAGCAAGATGAAAAGGTGAGTGAAAGACGAAAGCATGAGTAAACGGCAGGTGAGAACACATGCTTACCTTCTGAGCCAGTGCTGGCTTCTGTCACCTGGATGAATTCATTTTCCAGCAGCCACATCACACAGTCTTCAATTGCTCCAACATGAACAGGATCATGACCTCTCTGAAGTCCCTGCTTCTCCCTTTTCATACTTGCAGCCAAAAATGTGCAAGAAGCATAAATCTGAATATCTTGTGATGTACTCGCCACTCCACCAACTATGACCTGATAGAAAATATTTGAGACTTCCGGTCAGATGAGGGCTGAGTAACAGAGCTGCACAATGTCTCCTCATTGAGCCATTAAAAAGTTGAGAATTTAGTCAAAAAATGCCTGATCAATGTAGCTAGGGCAGGGAGGAGCACCCTGGCAACTGAAAGGAGGCCAAGGGATGATCAGAAATCCTGAAGGAACATCAGAAGTGGAGGAAAAAAACAGCAGCCTAGGAAGCCTCCCCAGGCTGGCTAAAAACGGCTGCTAGCCACAGGCATCTACAGACAGGAAAACCCACACGCCCGGAACATCTGACAGAGGTAGGAGAGGAAGGAGCAACTGACAGGAGGCCATGGAAAGGTCAGAAATCTTGAAGACATATCAAATATGGAGAAACAGCAGCCAACTGGACAAAGCCCTGAGCTGCCAGCATGTATAGACCACAGGTAAAGGAAAGCCCAGAGGCCAGAACCTCAGAATGAGGTAGGTACTGATCTGGGAGAAGTGGAAATTGTCAGCAGCTGGTAGCCCCAGCCTCCAAAAAACAAATCTGTAGGTAGTACATCCTACAAATGCAATCTGTACTCCCCTAGAAAAGACCTACTGGAGCCCAGATCAGAACATTGCTCAGCAGTCCTAACAAGCAATGGTATAACCAGGGGCCATTAAAAAAAAAAAAAAAAAAGAGCCTGAGACTGAACTGATTAGAGTAAAAGAAAACTCAGAAGAGCACACCTTTTGGGGTCACTCTTAAGCAGTGCCTAGGAAGAAATTGGCACAAGAGGCAGTTGAAGAGAACAGAAAAAGGACGCCAACCTCCTGAATGGCTCAGTGTAGTGGGAGCACCTCCAAGGGTGGAAAGCCCTTCCCTGGGGGAGGGAAGCCAGGACAAGGAGAAGAGCTTTGCTGAGGGAGCTGGGGGTTAAACAAGACACATCACAGGCCATCAGACTGTTAGGTCCTCTCTCACTGTCTACTCCCAGCACAGATCTCAAAGGAATTGCTCCCCTCACACACTGCCATAGCCATTCATAGCTATGCCTTTAAAGTGAGGTCCCTCAACAAAAGAAGCATGAGAAGAAGGCAAGGCAAATAGGACACCCAGAGATGTCTGAGTTCCCATAAAATAATGTCATGGGCCCTGAAATACTGGAATTCATGGGGCAGAAAGTCAAAGAGCAAATAAATGAGTCAAACAACCAGTTCAAACATGATATTCTCAAAGAAATGCAAGCCTTGATTAGAGGGCTTAAAAAGGAACTTACTAATCAAATAATAGTCCTATTGGAGACAAAGATCACTGAGCATATTGAAACCACAAATAAAAAGTTGGCTGAGATAAATAAGGAAATGCAAGATATGAAGGAACATTGTGATAGTGAAGTGGAAACTAAGAAATCTAGTTGAAATTCAGGACATAAAAAAATATATGTCAAAGCAGGGGAAGAAGACTCAAATATTTTAAGGACAAAATTTCAAACCTTGTAGACAAGACTGAGGAAATAAATGCTATAATTAGGCATAACTTTAAAATTAGAAATGAGCCAAGTAGCTGGACACAGTACCTGATAGATGATTCAAAGAAACCAATTTCACAATTATAGGTGTGAAAGAAAGAGCAGAAGACAGCACCAAAGGTATAAAGAATTCATTCAGTAAAACAGTGCAAGAAAATTTCCCTATTGTAGAAAAAGAAGTTAATTTTGAGGTTCAAGAAGCTTATAGAACACCAAATAACCTCAACCAGCAACGAGACATGCCATGATATATGATAATCAAACCTCAGAAATACAACATAAAGAGAGGATATTGAAAGCAGCAAGAGAAAAACAGACATTATTCTACCAAGGCAAACCCATCTGAATTACTGTAGATTTCTCAAGGCAAATTTTAAAGGCTAGGAGAGCCTGGAGCTAAATATTTCAAGCTTTAAAAGACAGCACATGTCAGCCCAAGTTGTTGTATCCAGAAAAATTATCCCTGAAAATTGAAGGAAAAGTAAAAATTTTTCATGACCAAGAATCCCTAAAGAAATTTGCAACCACTAGCCCAGCACTGCAAAAATTACTTGAAGAAATCTTTGAGAGAAGCAAACAAACAGCACCACAAAATATGGAGAAAAGAAAACACCAAGAGAGAAAGTGTAACTAAAAAAAAATAGATTGGTATTTGAATCACTTGATTGATATCCTTCTAAAATATTACCAGGTTTCTCATAAAATCTGTGAATCTTCTTCCATAATTATTATTTTTAATAGTATATAATTTTGCAAAACATAATAATTACATGGTATAAAATATTTTAAAATATGTATGCATAAAGTTAGGGATGAATAGGTAGGTAAAATGATAAACCAAACTTGGCAAAATGTTAGTGATTAGTGAAATGTGAGTAAATAATTTACGGAAGTTAAAAAAAATCTGAAATACCTATGCATGCCACTCTATTGCTTTAAGTGTAGTATATTTATGTGATATTGATTTAAGTTCATTTAATGTAGCAATTCTATATATGAAATTTAACTACTTTTTACTTCTCACATTTTCTAGCCTTATGAATTTCACTGTTATAGTTTTCTTCTCATGTGGACTGGTGGGTGAGGCCATGTTTAAGAATCTCAATAAAGATATAGTAAGATACAGAAAAAAAAGAACTTTTGGCAAATCACCCCAATAAAGGGCTCTGCTGTACCCAGAGAAAAGGCATCAAGATATGGCCACTGCAGCCCATTCTAGGGGTGGGAAACTGAGCTAGTCAGTGGTGGTTTGAGTGGTGAAGTGAGTCAGACACAGAAGATTAAATATGTTAAGTATTGCATAGTTTCTCTGATTTGGAAAACCCAGAACACAGGCATTCTATAGAACCAAATGACTGTGATACTGGGAGTTATGGGGGTAGGAGAGGATGAGGAGGGTGTGGGAGGGGCAAAAATGGGGAAGCAAAGGGATCATAATATTGATGTGATATATATGTGCACGAAATACTCAAGTTCATTGTAAACATTATGCATTGCACATATATTAATAAAAAAGGAAAATATTTGAAATTTCCTGTAACATTTTTAATAAGACATACAGCCCTCATGATACAAAGCAATTTATTTTCTTAACATATTCTTTTTCTTCCCCATTTTATTGATATGTATAAGCACAAAATTTAAGGTTTACAATAAAGTTGAGCATTTTGTGCACATACGTATCTTCTCAAGGTGACAAGGATTTTCCCACTCTCCTTTTGTCCCTCCCACTAATCACTCCACCCTCCCTTCCCACCCTACCCCCCTGATTCACTTTCTTTTTCATTTTAAGTTCCATGAGATAGTTGCGATCTGGGTTTCTCACATCAGAGAGACCATTCGATGTTTAACATATTCTTAAAGGGGCTAGAGGAATGGCTCAGGAGTTGAAGCGCTTGCCTAGCTTGTTAGCTCTAAGTCAAGCACTAAGTACCCGATTTCGATTCCCCAGCAGCACATAAGCTGGGCATGGTGGCGCATGCCTGTAATCCCAGCACTTGGGAGGCTGAGGCAGGAGGATTGCTGTGAGTCCAAGGCCAGCCTGGGCTCCATAGTGAGTTCAGGACCAGCCTGGGCTATGGAGCATGACCCTGTCTCAAAAAAAAAAAAAAAAAAAAAAAAAAAAAAAAAAAAAAAAAAAAAAAAAAAAAAAAAAAAAAAAAAAAAAAAAAAAAAAAAAAAAAAAAAAAAAAAAAAAGAAAAAGAAAAAAAAAGAAAAAAGAAATTCAAACATATTCGGGAAATCTTAACATAATGACTATTCATTAACTCTCCCATTATTCCTTGTTGCAAATGCAGACAGAACACCCTGACAACATGAAAAGTTTTCTTTAAAACTAGACATAACACTTTCTTGTTAACAGAAAGATAAATCACGATCCATTTGAAATTTCAGATAAAGGTAGTGATGGCTCATGGCCATAAACTAAATCAATTCTTATCCTCCTTCCTCTTAAATGTTTCTTCAAATATTTCCCACAAAAAAGGATCCAGGAAATAAGGAAACTATGAAAAAATGAAAAACTAAGAAATACACACTCTACTGTGTACTGCAGCTATTACTTTCCCACAACCATTTTATTGGATATGCTAATGAGCCTCTTATTTTCTTCCATATATATATATATATATATATATATATATATATATATATATATATATATATACAGTGAATATATTGAAAGAGACAAAATCAAAATGGAGTTAATTCTGCTCACCACCTCCATCCGCTTACCCCTACCCTCTCCCTGAGCTCATAAGAAAATCAACTTTTGACCCCAACTCCACAACATGTTTATCTGTGCCAGGAATAACCACAATATGTTGCTGTGCACCCAGAACTCGCCATCGTTGATAGACTGTACGTTAGACAGACACAGAAACTTCCTGATGTAAAAACACTGTATGCCCCATTTCTCTTTTGTTCTGTCAAAAGCCTCCTTGTGTTCTGTGAAAATTTCCCCTCCTTGTTTCCCTGTAATGTGAGTATAAAAACCCCTCACCCAAGTTGTTCAGGCCCGGCTCCTTTGGTGGTCAGGTCCCAGCATGCTGGTCTGTCTGGACAATAAACTCTTGATCACCCCTGCCTGTGAGTCCCGTGGGTTAATCCGCACTACAATATATCATCACAGATAGAGCTATTTTGCTATTCATAATGAACACAAAGTTTGGCCACAATCATAATTAATGGTATCTCAGTATTTCCTAATTTTTTCTTACTACTAATAGTATTATAATAAATATTTTTGTACATTTAATTTCACAAATATATCCCTGGGTAACATTTCTAGGTGTGAAACTGCTAGACAGATAGGTGTATGCATTTTATTTATTTATTTACTTATTTATTGTGCTTTATTTTCCTCAATATGACCAAGAGGCCCTTCAAGAGGATCAGCAATGTAGGGAAGCACCTACTTTTGACATCCTTCTTTACTTAGTACTATCAAATATTTTCCTTTTTTTTTCTCAAACTTACCAAGGGAAAAAGAAAAGAGTATGGGTGGAAGTACCAATGATACCAATACTCTTGTTGAAACCACTACCACTACCAGACCAAGCTGATAAACACACAGAAAACTATTCTAAACGATCACTGGCATCTGGTTATTAGCCATTGTTTTGTAAGAGACTGTTACAGCATTAGTCATGTTAAACTTCAGGGATTTACAACATATTTACATATTTACTTATGTAGTTCTACTACTTTGACATAGGTGTAAAAGAGCAAATGGTGAACTGTTGAGCTCTTACCTCCAGAATAGCTCGAATCATGCTAGTTGTTACTTCTCCTTCTTGTCTTTGCAGACAGCTGCGAACAGGTTTGAGAGATCCCTGTAGCAGAGCTATGCCTTTTGACTTCTCAGCATTCTTACAAATTAAGATACTCTCACCTATAACCAAAAACCATACATTTTCAATTTTCAAAATCCTAATACATTTATGTAATATCCCTAACTAAAGAGAATTTGTCTTCCTTGTTTAAAAGGAGCTATGATATTGATTGTTATGGTCACACAATTATGGCTGATGTTTTTATTTTTTTAAGCTGGAACAGAAGGAAATCAGAATATGCTACCCCAAGATGCACTATTTTACAGAAGAATTATTTTAGCTAATGCAATTGAAAGGAAGAAAATAGAGAGAGCTCTCTGGCCTCTCTTCATCTGCCCAAAAACAAAAGCAAAAGATGGGTCTCCCCTGTGAGTGTTTCTCCTCCCCTCCGCCATACTAGAACACCCTTTACCACAGGAGAGAGAAGGTCAACACTGAGACAGGGGTTTATACAAAGAAACTTTGCCAAAACAAACTTTCTCTTTCATTCTTTTTTTCCTATGTATCTGAGAAACAATTACGAAAATATAAGTGTCAGGAATGAAAGAAGGAAGGAAAGAAGGAAGGAAGGAAGGAAGGAAGGAAGGAAGGAAGGAAGGAAGGAAGGAAGGAAAGGAGGGAGGGAGGGAGGGAAAGGAAAGGAGGGGTCATTAGCAACATTGAGCAAGAAGAGTGTCCAGGCTTCCTTATCCACCTACCTCTCTTTCCTAGACAAGTAAACTTGTGAAAACCTCAAAGCTTGGCAGTAAGACTTAAACAGCTCCTGCATGGATAAGAGAACCCAATAAAAACCACAAGAGAAAGAAATGATTTCATTCTGACTATGTCACCCTCCCACTCCTCAAAGTTACCAGTGTCACAAAGAAAAGAATCCCCAGGGCTCATGGTTTCTACAGGGTAAAAAGAGAACCAAGGCAGACACTGCTTCCACATCATTCAGAGGCACTTCCTGAGAAGCCCACTCCAGCTTCACTTCATGGGGGAGCACAATGGGCAACAGCAAAGCTAGGTCACTTGGGATCATCTAGAAACAAAACAAGGAGCTCACAGAGACAGCACGCAGATCTCAGTAGAAGGTCTGTATGTCCACTAGCAGAGGTGCCAAATCCATTGTATAAGCCAACAGCAAAAAGCTAAACTGCTCACTCTCAGAAGTGGTGGGAAATCCTAGCTGACTGGGGTCTCCAGACAACTAGTGCTCAAGCACAGCCTCAAAACCCACCCTACTGTCCTGCCTACAGAGAGTGACAACAACTAAAATACATTTCAGCAAAAGACAAGGACTAGCTTTCCATAACCAGGAATTTAAGCAACATTAACTAAGTCTCAAAATCTACTCCAAGGTTCCACTGAAGCAGAGAAGCAATCCTCAACTATGCATTTCTACTGAGCAGAGCAGCCAGTGCCATCCAGATGGAGCAGGAACTCTGTCTAACATTGAGGCACAACCTGTAAGAGCAACCAGATGAAGATTTCAAGTGGCAGTGCCATCTGGCCAGAAAACATACCCTGTGATATGTACCTAGCCAGCAAACCTACTTGACTGCAAGTTCAGATCTGGCCTGGAGGCAAAGCCCTGCCTAAAGTCTCACTTAAAATCAGAGCAAAGGCAGCGACCCAACTATCTAGAGAATCTCAAATAATGCTCTTCCTGACACAGATCATTCTCAGTTGATCCACCCAGAATCACAGGCTAGATGAATCAGTGAGGATCTCTTTCTACCACAGAATACCCATAAAAGGGAGAAGAGGCAGCTGCCTCCACACACACACATGAGCATCAATACAAGAACATGGGATTACAATCACAAAATAATGACACCTCCAAAAGAAACTGATAAAGCCTCAATAATGGACCTTAAAGAAATGGAAAGCTATGAAATAACAGGTAATGAATCAGAACAATTCTCTTAAAGATTTATGAACTGTAAGAATACACACAGAAAAGAAATCTGGAAAACAATAAATGAACAAATAGTTTGACAAACAGAAACAACAGAAAATTGAAGAGACGAAGAATACAATGACTAAATTATAAATGCAATAGAAAGCCTTGGCAATGGGTTCAATCAAGTAGAAGTAAGAATCCACAATCCTGAAGACAGAACAATTGAAATTATCCAGACAAAGGAGCCAAAAGAAAAGTGAGTGAGAAAAGGAGTAAAGATTTCTAAGAGATCTTATTTTTACAAAATAGAAACTGAAGAAAAAGAGAGATTTTAAAAGAATAGGGATAGGAAGCATATGTATACTGATGCCCGGTGTGATGGTGCATGACTGCGATCTAAGCATTCAGGAGGCTGAGGCAGGAATAGCAATAGTTCAAGGTAAGCTTAAGGAAAGAGTAGAATGACAAACCCAAAGTGCTGCAGGATGAAAACTGCCAATCAAGAATACCTTGCCGGGGTAGCTGTTCTTCAGAAATGACAGAGAAATCAAAGAAATAACTTTCTCAGACAAAAACTAAGAGAGTGCATCCCCATTAGCCTGCCTTACAGGAATTACTGTGTCAAAAGGCCATAATGAAGCGGACATGATGGAACACCATTGTAACCC
>PVKB01007616.1:0-31263 GCA_004027205.1 Ctenodactylus gundi
TTCATTGATGAAGCAGACCTGCACGTTCCCCGTCTATAAATAGTGCCTGTCCCCGCCTGTGGCTGCGAGCGCCTGCTGGGGCAGAGGGACGTGTCCTTGGCTCCGTGTGGGGCGAGCTGTCCCAGAAGGCGGTCCCTCCCCAGGTCCTGGGGGCGACGGTGGCAGGTGCTGCTCCTGTCCCCGGGGAACTGAGTCTCCCGGGCAAGGCTGAACTGACTGGCTGTCTGCAGCGCGTCCATCTCAAACATGCTTTCCCTGAGGCCCAGCTGCCCCAGCCTGGAGGCTGGTGTCCTGGTCCAGAGCTCCTGAGGGCTCACTGGCTCTACGCCATCCTGGCCTTTTGTCTGTGACCCAGAGCAGCCTGGCCTCTATTGTGGCTGTCTGCTTGTTCAGTGGCGGGTCAGCGTGTCCCTGTGTGTGGCCTGCCTGAGAGCACGCCGCTGGGAGAATGTGTCTGCTCTGACCACAGTGCAGGCACTCCGGGTGCGTGCTGGGTGGGGCAGGGCTACTGCCACTGGTGATGGGAAAAGACATGGTCGGGACAGGGGCAGCGACGGCGAGTTCTGCTGGTAGAGCCTTTGGTAGAGCCGCCTGCTCTGTGGTTGGGCCGTCCACGCATTTAGACAAACGACAAGAACTTCGCCCCTGTCATGGGATCAGGTGTGTCTTGCACACAGATGCCCGGTGCCGTCACCACAGCTTTTTGGATGGAGTTGCTCTGGGCTGGCCAAACAGCTCTGAGGGCCAGGCTTCAGGCTGTGACCTTGCTAGCCCTGGCTTGTGCCCTGCTGGGCACTCTGGTGCCTGTGGACCTCACTGAACCTTCCCTCTCACACTTACTGGCAGTGGGCGAGGAGGGTGGGGTCTGCCAGCAGGGTTGGAGGCACTGGCTCCCAGGCAATGTCCCCGCCCACATCCCCTGCCATTGGCACAGGTGGACGCTCTACGGTCCAATCTGGTTCATGCCCCTCCCAGCCCAGAACAATGTCCCCACCTCTGCCCAGGTTGTAGGACCAGCTCGCCACAGCCTCCTCTCTTCTGTGACACTGGGCTTGCTGGCCATATCCTGGCCTGTCTGTCCCTCTTCTTGGTCTCTGTGCTGTGCAAATCCCAGGCATTGTGGTTTGTCTCTGCAATGTCGCCCAAAAGACTCACTTGTTTAAAGGTTACGGATTGTCTGTGGAACCACGTGCTGTTGGTAGACTGGGGCCTCGTCTGGAGGGGTGGGTTAACGGTGTGTAGTGGCCACACCGTCCACACCTGGATGCAGGAGGGGCTGATCCCTGGGCTGAGACCTGGAAGGATGTATAAGCTGTCGTCCTTGGAGGACTGGGACTGGTCTCGACTAGTCCCAACTCGCCTTGACCTGGCTTCCCGTGTGTGATGTCGTGAGGAGCTGCCTCCACCTCGGCCTCTGCCATGTGCTTCCATGGCTGCCGGCTGCCCCTGAATGGACTGTGGCCTTCTGAAACTGTGAGCTAAAATAAACCTTTCCTCCCCTAAATTTGTGAGTGTCAGGTGTTGAATTCAGCAATGAACAAGTAACTAGGATGCTAGGATGCTTGGTCCCATCTCCCCTTTCCTGGGGATATTTTAATTTCATAAAGGTGGGCTCCGCAGGGGCCCTCGCCACTTGAACCTGGGGCCCCTGCTCACCCCTCCTGCCTGCCTCCCTCCACGACTGCCTCTCCGTTTCCCTCCTGCTAATATACAGACCATTAGTGATGCTTTAACATTCCTCTGTTGATATTATTACTAGCCAGCTGTTACTGAGCTTCGCACCCAGCACCTCCCTTTCTTGCTCGTGATGACTTCCTGTGTCTCAGTTTTGCATGTCAGCCCATTGCCTCTTTATGAGCGTCCTGTGGAAATTCTACCACGAAGGGCTCCTGGAGTCAGTCACGCCCGTCCCTCTCCTCTCTCCCTCTTTAGTCCTGGAGTCCCTCCCCCATCCCTATGAGGTGAGGAGGGCCCTGGGGGAGCCAGCTGGCCCGGCTCCGGCGGCTGCGGGCTTCTTAGACTCCTCACTGGGATTCACAACTCATAACCGTCGCAGCGTCCCTGCTCCTGGTTGGCTCGTGGCCGCAGTGCGGAACACAGTTTTCATTAAGGGCTGTGAGGAGAAAGCCAGCCTCCTCAGATCAGAGGTGCGCGCTGCGCTGCTTGCGTGGGGCCGTGGGATCAGTCAGCCTTCTGCTCAGAACAGGCCCCTCTGGGCGCTGCCTTCTGGACACAATCATGGTGGGGACGGACCTCTGTCCTAGGCAGGAGCAGCGTGGGGCCCAGGGCTCTGGGACCCTGTGGTGTGAATGCTGTGGTGGTTTGGAGCAGGAAGCCAGGCTTCTCACAGCTGGCTCCGCCCTGAGCGTGTGGCCACAAAGTGCTGGACACACAGCGGGCACTGGATGGAGCTCAGACAGCGAAGGGAACCCAGAGAAATGGTCCATCCCACCGTGCCCCGGCTCTCGGCCCCTGTGTCCTGGGGGGGGGGGTGGTTCTCTCTCCTACTTGGGGGACCTCCCGTAGCACAGCCTGGGGTCCTGGTCGAAGAGCCCGCGTGCAGAAGCCCTTTCCTGTGGACATGGCCAGGCCTTGCAAGTCTGTGAAAGTGGTGTGTGGCCTCTTCACTCTCAGGACAGTCCTGGCATACAGGCTGTGGCCATGATACCTGCTGTCCCCACTGTGCAGGGAGGGCTGTGGGCACCCTACTTGGCTCAGCTGCCACCATGGGGAGACAGTGCTGAGAACGTGGCCCCTGACAGAATGGGCCACTCCCCAGTCACCGAGTGGGCAGCCAGCCCTTCGAGGTCTCTTGTTCCCGGTTCTCACCAGAGGCCCCTTCGTGGCCCAACTCTGAGAATGGGTGTTTTAGGGACAAGGTCCCCCACTGGGCACCTCCTGGAGTCAAGGTGTTTGCCAAGAGACTGGGAAGGACACCCTGGCTGAGCCATGGTAACCAGAGCCCTCCCGGACTCCCAGACTCACCCTGCAAACTCGGACAAGCCAGGAGCAGCCATCTTGCCTTTGCTCTTGTCATGGGATCAGGTGTATCTTGCAAAAATGTAAGGTATAACTGGGGGGCTATTTCCCCAACCCCCAGGAAGGGGCCTGCCTAGATCCCACCCTCCTGGGGGGGGGAGCTGATAGCTCCCGATGCCCCTGGAGACAGCTGGACTTGCGCTGCAGCCGGAGGCCCTCCCCGAGTCCCTCCTTCGTGTGGTCACAGGCAGAGAAAGTGAGACTCTGCAACCTGATGATTGAATGGGGGTGGCCTCGGGCCTGAGCCGTAGGATCAGCAGGCACATGGTGTCCCCGTGGCACAAGCCTGGTTACATCTGTGGTGGCTGCGGTCCTCCTCGTGAAATCACCGGATGACCAAATACTGCGTGTGCTCTGGTCCCATTCACTTTAAAGGGCCCCCCTACTGTGTGTGTGCCTCTGTGTGGAAAGGCTTAGCCACTGGCAAGGAATCGGCCCCAGCTGGTCACAGGGATTTGTCTCCAGGCCTAGGCGTCGCCACGGTTTTCTGCTCCGCTTTTCTGCCTGTCCATGTGCTCTGAGCCCGTCCCTGTCCTCTCTTTCTGCCTGTGAGCAGTGGACCTACATTACTTACGCAATCACACAGATAGGGAGCTTTTAAAACCTGGCTTTGTTCCCTGGCCGGTGCCTTCCTCCCCGGGCGCATGCCTCAGAGGCGAGAACGGCTCTGATGTCCCATCTTCGTGACACGCACGCACATTAGCTCTGGCCGGGCGGCTGAGCCGAGGAGACGCCGGTGGGGGACGCGAGGCAGCAGATCCAGCCCCGACCCACTCAGGCTGTAGGACACGCGGTGTGCTGCTTGTGCACACTCCTCCGTCTCGTTCACGTACCCGGTGAGGAAAATCAACCGTGAGTGAGAGATCCCAGATGATTTATGATTTGTATATGCCTTTGGAAAAAATTAATTACCTTTTTAATAAAGGCTTCCTCTGAGAATTATGAGTCAAACCATCTGACGTGAGCTGAAATGAAGAAAGTGTGGCATCTGCAGCTGATTACCGGCCTGAGGGGTTGGGGGAGGGCAGAGGACTGGCTCGGGGGGCACACAGAGGTGCATACAGAGGCCGCTTTACCCCCAGCAGGGCCACTGCGTGATGGCCACGTAGGGTGCGCGCAGCCACTGGCAGCAGGGAAGGTTCCAGAGAGTGGCATCTTCATAGGATCGAATGAGGCCAATCTAGGCAGAGACCACGAAGTCTAGTTAAATGATGCATCATCCCTATTTGTACGGGACGTCCAGGTCCAGGCCGGGCTAGGCTAGGACCCATTCTCCCTAGAGCCCTAAGGGAGGGGTTGTGTCTGCTCCGAGTCTGTGCCCGGAAGTGCGCAGATCCTCGCTCTCTGTCCCTTCCCCGCCCCCAGCGTCTGCCCCGAGTGGCTGGGCTGGGGCAGTGGGACAAGGTGCAGATAAGGATGGTCCCTCGGTCCAGGCTGTGTCCCCATGTCTATTTAATTCCACCGGACAGTTCCATGTGGGTGGAATAGACGCACAGGCTAAGGACAGAACCTGGCCCCCAGCGTAGCCCCGCTCAGGACTGGGCTCAGCATACAGGGGTGCCAGAGCCTGCACTAGAGGAGCCCCTACAGCCCAGCACCCTGTGGTTTCCCAAGGACAACGGGGAGCAGTGCCGGCACCATGGCAACCCAACTGCAAGCCATTAGGTAGAACAAGATTACATAGGATCTTAACTGGATAATTGGAACAATTAGATTATAAAGGGGGATGTCTGGTCCGCCTATTACTGAGTGGAAGGAGAATATTTATGGCAAGGACTCACTCATCCCAAGGACTAGCGGGGGCGCGCAAGGATTGGGGAACCCTTCCCGTAGGGAAATCTCCCTGTGCCTGGGGGGTGCGGTGGCCTTGGCATCCCTGGGGCAAACCCCCCACCCCCACCCCGTCCCTAGGGCTGTCATCCTCCCTGTGCAGCATATTCTAGGGAAACAACTGTGCTGAGCAGTACATCCTTCTTCCTGGGGCCAAGGGCTCGGAGCACCAAGGCTTGCTGTGCCGCGTGGGTCCTGATTTGTGGGCCTCTGGGGCTGAGCGCCGAGCTGAGGTTTCTGAATGGATGGTGATGAGGCCCCTAAGATGGGGGAGTGACAGTTTTTCCAGAGTGAAAAGCAAGTTAGGAGCCCTGGTGAGAAGCGTCAAGTTATAAAAGCCAGGAAATTGAATAAATAGGAAGTTGCTTTGAAATACGCTCTACAAACTGGTAATTTGTCTCGGAGTGTTTCAGATGCGTCTCTGTAAGAGGCTATAAAGCAGTCGGGAAGCGCCCAGAGGGGGCTGGGATCTCCCAGAGCAGGATGAGCTGGTATTCTGTGCATTCTTCCAGCCCTGTGGGGTCCTGGTGCCTTTGGGAGGACCCTCCCGGGAAGCAGAGCAGCGCCCTGGGGTCGGCACCACAGTGGCGTGAAGGGGCACGGAGCAGACCAGCAGTGAGGTGAACTCTCTTACTCGGGGACGTCTGGAGGACAGGGGGTGTGGGGTGTCTGCTGCTGAGGGGTGGGACTGGTGCAGGGCAGGTGGAGCCCGGATGGGACACCGTCCGCCCTCCATTCCTGAAGGGGAGGCCATCTCTGAAGGCTCCTATGGCTGGATGAGGGCGGGGCCCCAGCACACCTGCTGGAGTGACCCTCGGAGAGGTGGGTTAAAGGACAGAGAGCGAGTGGGGTGGGGGCCGGTCTCCTTGGATCTAGGAGTGGGGGGGGGTCCCAGTCACAGACCTGGGGGATAAGGCAGCCCCTCCACTCTTCCCATGAACCCTAGGGGCAGCGCCAGCATGTGGAGGACAGGCCACAGGAGAGCCGGTCTCCCGAGACCCCTGAGCCAGGCTGGCTAGGCCACAGCCCTCTTAGACGCCACCGGAGGCAGGAGATCTACGCCAGGCTCTCGTTTCCTCCTTCGGACCCCAGGGAGCGGAGGGCACCTGGTGTGACCTGCAGGGACGGGCCGCGCCCGACCCTTGACTTCCCGGGCCCCTCCTGAAGCCTGGTTTCATCTACCCGGTGTTCAGAAACGCACTCAAACCTGCCCCCGTCCCGGAAGCCTGCTGGGGCAGAGTCCTCGCTTAGCGGGCCTCTCTGCGGGACACACCAGCCCACGGCTCTCCCGGCCTTTCCGGGGATGACCACTGTGTTCTCTTGTTCTGCCTACGTGCAAAGCTCCACCTCGGCTCCGAGGCTGTCCCCCCAGGCTCCCAAAGGCTACCGCCCTGCACTGTCCTGGGATTCTTGGTCCCAGCGGAGACGCAGGGTCCCTGATAAACATCTGGCCTCGATGACACCCCCTGGGAGCTCGCCACCCACAACCACAGACACACACGTGTCCCCCGCAGAGTGACAAGAGTGGGCGTGTTCTCGGGCGCTGTTCCCGCACCCCTGGTCAGGAGAACCACGCTGCAGTGAGCTAATTAGGCCGATGGTTCAAGCAGCGGCCGCACTTTAAAAGTAGCATTAAAGAATAATCCTGCTCTGGGGTAGGCAGTGCGGTTTCACATGGCCCCACCAAGGGGCTGCAGGCAGGGCACCCAGCACTGTCGTGTCCGTCCTCTGGAAGAAGCCCCGAACAGATGGTTACGAGGCTTGGCTTTGCCTGATGCCCCTTCTACGCGGCTCCCATGCCTGACAGGCTGGTCTCTGAGACGCGGCTCCCATGCCTGACAGGCTGGTCTCTGAGACGCCAGCCTGTGGCTCTGGCTGTAGGTGGCTGAGGGGCGGGGTCCCCGGTGCCCTTGAGGTCTGGGGACGGAGCTTCCCACCTTGATGGGAAGCATTTTCCAGAGGGTGGGGACCAGGTCAGCCTCCCTGTTCCCAAAGTGGGATTCACAAGCAGAACACATCCTGGCTGGGCCCTGCTGCCCCACCAGGGACCAGCCGTGCACGGGACGGAGGCAGAGGTGGCGTCCGGAGGACACCAGGGTGCTGGGACCCTGTGCCCATGAGTGCAGCTGGCGTCCCACTGCGCGGCCAGTGCCATATGGTGTCTACACCACGAGAGACTCCTCCATGAGAAATGCCAGCATCAGACACTACGGATCTGTTTATTTTGTTGAGTTTAACCGCAGGCCTGATGTATTTCAGGGGCTGAATTGATTCGATGCCTGATGTATTTTGGGGAGTGGAATTGATCTGACACCATTGATAATTTAGTCTGTGACCATTAGCAGCCAGTCCCTTGTTCCTGCTGTGCTTTTTAAAGTGGATTTATTTTTACTGGTACTGTCAAAATCATTTATTCTCCTGAGGGACAGATGATGCTGTTTGTTGATGACGGTAATTAAACCTCCCCCGCTCCCAGATTTGTTAGCAGAATCACCTGATGTCAGTGCCAAAGACAGAGGCCACCACGGGGACGGAGCTGTGCAAAAGCCTGCCCTTCACCTGCTACTCATTAAAAGCCTGATTGGTGTTTTGCTTCTGAGACAGTGAGGGACATAAGCTGTTTTTGCCCAAACCAACAAAACAAAACCCTGTGCGTCCTCCTTCAGCCCACTACAAGCGGTGCTGTGGTTTGGATCGGGAGTGACACCCCCCCCCCACCCCCCTCCAGCCTTGTGTAATTGGACGTACTGGGATAAATATGGAGCTGTGCGTTATTAGGAGATGGGACCTGGCTCGAGGGGGCTGACGCTCGGGGCTTGACCCGGAAAGACTGTGTCAACTTGTTGAGACTGGGGGGGTGCCTGGGGAAGAGCTTCCAGGTGTGTGTTCTTGACTTGCGGGCCAGGAGGCGAGGGGGTGGGGCACCCATGCTGGGTGTGAGGACCCCAACTGGCAACTTGAACTACGTAAGGAAAGAGGAAGAAACGTTCTCACAGCTTCTCCCTGGGAAGGCTCCGGCCTTGCCTGACTCTCCAGCTCACTCTGCTCCGGCTTCCTTTGGTTTCTGTCTGCCACGGGGTGAGCAGCTGTCAAGCCTCTGCCGTGTGCTTCCACTACTGCCACTGCCTGTGAATGGGCCGTGAGACCTTCTGACACTGTGAGCTAAATAACTCTTTCCTGCCTTAAACTGCGGGTGCCAGGTAGTCTGTCCCAGCAGGACATCCATGTGGTCCTGTCTTTGCAGCCAGAAATGACTAGGACAGAAAGTGGTATAAGAGAAGTGGGGTTACTGTTGTGACTTTACCCAATGAGGTGGTTTAGAAGTCTTTGGAACTGGATTGCGGGAGGAGTTTGGAAAAGTTTGAAGATGTTGGCTAGACAAGACTCAGAATGCTGTAATCCAAGCTTGGTGGGAGATTCTGGTCAGAGCTCACAAGACTAGAATGCTGATAGAAGTGTGGATTGGAAAGGCCAGGCCCAAGGAGTTTCAGATGGGAAGGAGGACTGTGTTGGCAGTTGGTCTAAAAGCTATGCATGCTGGGTGGTGTGATAGTGTGTCTACGTTTTGCTTTTGTCCAGAGACTTTGCCCAAAGGAGAGATTAGGGGTATTGGACTACATAATCCCGCAGAGGAAGTCTCAAGGCAGTCTCATGTCCATGCTGGCACTTGGGTGCTGCTTGTGGCTTTCAGCTAACTTTATGGCAAAAAGCGGGAAAATGGCAGAGGAAAAGTGATGTAAAAAGTTTTTGCCAAACTGAAAGGGCCTGCAGAGGTGAAGCAGAATAGCACAGGGAAGCTAAAGAGGTCAGCGTTACAAAGAAGCCCAGTCCTGCGCAGCAGGACTCCAAAAAAGATACCTTGAAGGTGGTGTCAGAAATTAGCAAGACCCCACCCTTTACCAACTGAAAGCTGGAGAGGGGAAGGACCTTGGTCTGAGTGTATCCTGTAGGGCCAAAGAGAGGAATGTTTGAGTTCAACTGTCTACGGACTTAGAGACCTCTGGAGTGATTGACCAAGGGGCCAGACGGCTGCTCAAGCCAGGGGCAGACGTTGGTGCCATCCAAGTGGTCCTGGCTTTACAGGCTTGCAGAGTGCAATTGTGCATTCATGAAGGCTTTCACCCAGACCTCAGAGGAAGGCCTTGGAGGCCAGGCAGTGTGTCCTTGGGAGAGCAGTGCATGAAGTTGTGAAGGACAGCCTAGAGTGTAGTGGAGAACCCAGAAATTTGGGGATACCAAAATGTGATTGAGAAAAGTGACCGGCCGTGAGCAGATCTGGCCCAAAGGAGAGAAGACAGAGGCTGCAGCCAGAGACAACCCTGAGCGGTGGGGCCACCCAAGCCTTTGGTGCTCACACCTTGCCATCATTTACTCTAGGTACTGGGCACAGAACTACAAGATTTCACCCTTGCCCTGCTGGGTACAGAACGTGCTTTGGTCTGACTGCTTTTCTGTCTTCCTGGTCCTCCCTTTTAGAATGGGAATGTTTACCCTGTGCCACTGGATGTCAGAGTGTTTACTTTTTGATTTTTACGGGAGCTCACAACCCAGAGTTTGCCTTGAGTCCCAGAGGACATGGGCTGTTTAGAATTCTGGGAATGGTGACAGAAGTGCTGCCCGGCCCAGGACAGCAGCAGGGACGTGGCCAGAGTGGCCCAGCCAGGGCCTTGCTGTGTGGACTGGATACACAAGGGTAGGATGTATAGCCTGTATCCCAGGCAGAAGGCCCGCGGCAGTGACCCAGCGGTGCTGAGGTCCAGTGCACACTCCTCAGCCTGCATAGCGCTGGCGGCGTGCCTGGCACCTGCCTCCACGGCTTCCCTGGGCCTCCCCAGAGATGCCTGCATTTTCCTGACTCCAAAAATGCTTGTGGCTTGAGGGGAAAGTGCAGGGCAGCATGGCTGACCACAGGCTGAGCTCCGCTCACCACCCAGGGTGCGAGTGTCCCTAGGCAGGGGGGCAGGCAGGGCGTGGGCTCCTGCCGCCGTCCCACAGGCTCCTCCCAAGGGGGAATGCTCCTCATCAAAGTGGGCTGAGGCAGGTCCTCCTCTGGAGGGTAGACAGCAGCACCCAGGGGCCCAGAGACAGCTTGGCCACCCAGGGGACGGGGTTTGGGTGGGGTGGGGCCTTGGATACCATGTTCAGCCTGTGCTGACCAGGACCCTGAAAGCTCTGCATGCACGCAGGAGACAGAGCCATCACCACTGTCAGGGCACTGGCGCCTCCTGCAGTGGGTGCAGGGCGCTGCAGCAGGGGCCTGGAAGGGGCCTGGGGTGGGGCCAGCGTGGAGAGGTGTGGCCAGGAGGGCAGGTGAAATTATGGTGGGTGTGGCTGGATTAGGAATAGGGGTTCAGGAGAAATTCCCTGCCTGTACAAGTTAAGATTTTCCAGTTTTCCAATATTCCGTCATTTTGATAGAACTTCTGGGCCTATTATTTCGTCCTCACATCCCGAGTAGCAGGCTGCTGGGCATGGCGGAGGGCTCCTCCTCTGCGGCCCTTAGGGATAGCAGTGGGAGGAGGAAGGAGCTCCTGAGCCCCCGCCAGCGCCCAGCCAGGTCTGCACAGGGGTCCTGCCTCTCCACGTGTTGCCCCACCTGCGCGGCCTGACCCTCCACCCTCCCAGGACGCAGGTTGCTTCCAAGCACCCACTTCCCTCCGGTGGAAGACAGGAAGGAAGGGCAGTGCGCGCCTCAGGGTTACGACCTGGAAATTGTTTCCGCCACTTCCCCTTCACCCCATTGGCCAGAATGTGGTCATATGACCATGCCTTGCTGCAAGAAAGGCTGGGATTGCATTTATTCTAGGAGACCATGTGCGCAGCTTCAGCCGGGAGTCTACACTGCTAGAGAGGAGGGCTGGACATTGGGGGGCAGCTGTCACTGCCCCAAGGACAAGCCCAGAGCCATTTCTTGTCCTGGAGGGCCCTTCCATTTGTATCTGGGAAGACTTCTATGTGGATGAAGTGGGGTCAGGAGAGAGGCCACAGCTAAGGACATGTGACCACTGCCTAGCCCGCAGGAGAAGTCACAGGGGTTGCAAACAAGCTGGCAGGTCAAATCTATGAGATTTGTGTACGAGTCATCTTCCCTATTACTTGGGCAAAAATCACGATGCCCAGAGTTGATGGAGAGGGTTTTACTGCGGCCATGGTTCGTAGGACTTAGTCCATGGGCAGTTGGCTCCGAGGTAGAAACAGCACGGCTGAGGATGTGGCTGAGGACGGGGCCGAGGCCAGCTGCTCAGTTCCTGGTAGCCAGGGGCCAGAGAGAGGGGCAGGGGGGCCAGAAAAAAGAACATGCCCGGCCAGGTCACAGCTCTAAGCCCGACCTCACGGCTCAGTCAGCCATGGCTGACTCCACGGATGAGCACCGTGTCCCCCCATCCAGTCACACCCCCCCCCCCCGTCACAGGAGATGGGAGGGGTATTCTACATTTAAACTCATTTGCCCAGAAGTAATTAAATGTCACAAATTTAAAAACGAAAAAGGAAAAGCCAGCAGCTGACTGCCTGCGGAGGGAGAGGAAAATTGTTCCTTGAAACATTTATGCCGCGGCAGCCGGCCGCCCTGCACGCCTGACTGTTCCCAGCGGTGTCTGTGCAGCTGGACGCCCCTACAGTCGCGGTCGTGTCATTTGTCACCATAATGGGCCAGGCAGAACATATCATCGCACGAGCGGCACGGACGGTGTCCCGTGGGGTGTAGGCCCCAGTGTCCTGCTGTCCTGGACAGCGCGATCTGTCCCTGACCTGTAGCCTGGGGGCTCTGGGTGGGGGGTCTCAACCTGTGGGTGTTCCTGAGCCTGCTGGCCTCCGCCCTTCTCAGGGGCACCGACCCAGGCCTGGGCAGCAGCAGGGTGCACAAGCACGGCCTGCTACCTGCTGAGGCATCAAAGATGCATGTTCCTGCGTGGGTGTGGGCGTCAGTGTGAGCTGGCTTCCGTAACAAGGCATTCTGTCTGCACCACGGCCCCTGAGTTGCCTCCCAGGAACAACTACTGCCTCGTGTGGATAAAGACAGAACTGTCCATGGGTTGGGGAGAATGACGGTCGTGTGTCCCAGCACATAAATGTCCCCCTGCGGTTGGAGCACGGGTCGCCGTGGGTGCTGCTGGACACAGCCTGTGTAGAGATGTCTGGGAGCCTAGGCCCAGGTGCCTTCTCTCTCCAGTGAGGGCTGGGTTCTGGCCGCCCCGGTGGCTCCCTTCACAACGACCTTTCTGCCTTTCAAGGACACACTAAAGTGTTTCGTTTCTTCTCCCTCTTGGGACCCAATACCTTGATTCTCTAGACTTAACCCGCTGAGTCATAGCACTAAGGTTTATTTCTGTCTGCCACCCACACATTGATGCTCCGCCCCTGACGAGGCCAGGCTGGCAGGGGACAACCACAGAATGCCCGGAGAAGTCCCTGTGCTGTCACTAGCCCTGTGCCCCGTTATTTGCCTGGCCAAATCTGTGAACGTTAGACAAAACCGGCTCAGCACATGTCGGGGTCCCTGGGAGTTAACCTGACTAAACATTCAGGTACCAGCCAGGCCCCTACCCTGGCTGTCCCTGGCTTCCCGCCATCTCTGCTGGGTGGGCCTCTGGACATGTGGACATGTGGTTTGGGACAGGGCCGCCTTGCCCTGGAAGGGCAGCCGTGAGCTCCCAAAGCCTCCAAGCTGGCTGCCCGGCTGCTGGAGGTGCACCTAGGGACGCCGCTTCAGGGTGAGAACCGGGAGAAAGCCAGGAGCCCATGGACAGGGACTTCAGGGATGGCCACTGCTGTGTGAAGCAAGGGATCTAGCATCTTTAGGTTGAGTCTCAGCCCGTGAGGGGGTCTGACACGCTGCCTGTCCTCACTGGCGGCTCTGCCAATGAAGCCATGGTGTTCCCTGCCAAAGCCTCCCCAGGCCTTGGGCAGTGTCTGGCCTGGCTGTGTGCCCCCACGTGCTGAGCTGGGGTAGCACAAGGCCCACTTCTGTGCCAGTGTGGGCTGAGCTGGGGCAGCGTGGGGATTGGCCACAGGCCTGGTCTGTGCCTCGCACACGGTCTGTACATCACTCTCAGAGAGACACGTCCCTGGGCCACACTGGTCCCCCAGTGTGACAGCTCCTGGCGTTTCCTTCCCTGGACAGCCGGAGGTGTCCAGGGCTGCCAGGCAGAGTGCCCCCAGCATGAGCTGCCTGTCTTGGGGCTGCGGAAGGGGGAATTCCTGGGCAGTATTTATGTGGTGACCACTTTCCTCTCACCGTCACACTAGCCCGGTAAAAGTCACCGCTGCCGTCAGGAAGGACCATGTCTGGCCTGCATGTGCTCACTGGAAGTCATCACAGCAGAATGGGATGGGCAGTAGTAAACACCTGTGCCCCCGTGGTTCCTAAATGACCCGACTGGTAGTGCCAGTGACAGAGTCAGTATGGACACAGATGGCGGTGTGGCCAGGTGGAATTCCTGCAAAGTCACGGTGAGAAAGACTGTCATGTGGAAGCCAGCACAGAGACGGAAGGGACAGTGGCTCTGTGACAGAAGGGCATAGGCACGGTGAGCCGTCTTGGAGCGGGGCGGGCCGGGAGCAGTGCGGGGCTTGGAGCGGTGCGGGGCGGGGGACACCAGCTCCCAGCCTGCCCGAGCAGTGGTGGCCTGGGGTGATCTTTGTTTTCCCAAGAGGCCTAAAGACCTAGGGACAGCTGCTGTGAGCAGAATGGGAAGCAGCCCTCCACGGTGGAGCTGCCCGGAGTGAACCCTTCTCCGACTCTGGAGAATCCCTCCACAGGCCCGGTCGCTGTCCGTGGTCCTGAGCACTCCACCCTGGAGCTGCTCCTTGTCTCCCGCTGGCCCAGCCCAGCTGCTATTAGATCCCGATGTGTGTCAGGCCCTGGATAACAGAGGCCACTGCCTGTGCTTTCCAGACTGAGGCCCTGATGGGACGAAGCACCAGACCTACCCCAGCACACACAACTCACAGCGGAGGCCCCAGTTCCAAGGTCGGGACTTCCAGCAGCCCAGGACAGACAGATGTGGCTTCACTCAGAGGCCATGAGACTGTGGGCCGCAGATGGGAGTGCGGAAGTGGAAGGGATCTTAATAAGGTGGCCGTGAACAGACACAGGAAAGGCGTCTGGACACAGAAGGAAGGGCAGGGGCCGGGATTTCAGAGAGAGCAGGCTGGGAGTGTGCCTTAGAACCAGGAGAGCGAGCGAGGGGGGAGGGAAGAGAACATGCTCATTTCTGCAGCGACCTTGACCCGATGCGAGTCGGGCCAGGAGGTCCTCAGACCCCACTGTCCCTCCTCCCTCGGAACCTCACCTGGCTTCTCCGTGGACACAACCCCAACAGAAGTCAAATGCCAGAGAAGCAGGGTGGATGGAGTGGACAGGGGGGCCTGGGGGAGGCAGGTCCTGGGAGGGGCAGCTTGTGCAAGGTGGCAGTGGAGGCCTGGTTTCACGTACCCTCAGGGCAGAGAGACAAGTGGGCAGGAAGTGATTTGGCAGCAGAATCCTGAGAAAAGCCCTCAGTCCCTCCCTGTGTCCCTGCTAGGGCCCTTCCACGTCCGGTACGCCACACCTTTCCCTCTTTGGGTCCTGGGCACAAACCCGCAGGGACCAACCTGGCCACCTGCCCCTGTCGGCTGAGACTCTGCCAGGGCTCTGTTGATTCATCAGAAGTTACTTAAAAATGTTATTTGCCTGAGTTCCCTCAATTTTCAGCAGAACATTAAATGCCTGTGTTTTACATAAAAATTTAAAATTAATAAAAGAGAGAGTTGGAAACGTTAGCTTTAAGAACAACGGGGCCTAGAGTCAGGCCATCTTCAATAATGCAGGAGGAGTCAGGGCGCTGCCTGCACTCCCCGCTCCCGGTTACTGATCCTCTTAATACCCCTGGAATGCAGCTGTAAATCCCCATTCTGTGATTTTAATGAATATGTATTTTTCAAATGAGATATGCAGTTGTTCTGCTTTTCCAAGGGGAGGCCCAGGGGGAGGAGCTGTGCTCACGGGTGCTGCAGGCCCTGGCTCTGGGGCACAGAGACCAACCAGGGCACTGGGCAGGGGCCTGACCTGCTGATACCTGCAAAGGGCGTAAGTGGACGCACAGGCCTGGTTCCCGGGGTCTGGGCCAGATGCACTGTCTGTGGGTCTGCCAGGCACGGTAGGCTAGGATGGTAGCCGCCTTTCCCAAGCACCCGGAGGTCCTGGTATGGCTATAATCCCGGTGTCATCTCTGATCAGGATTATGACCTCACCAGTAAGATGGGATGCTTCTGGAAGGGCTGGTGTCCCTGATGGCTGCCCACAACGGTCATGCCCCAGGGAGTCCAGTCTGGCCTGTAGGGAGAGCAGGTGCTCAGGCAAGAGGATTCTGTGGGTTTTGCCTGTGAAGCAGCAGGGAGAAGGCTACCAGAGCGTCCCCCGTCCTCTTCTGTCCCCCAGGTGCACCTGTGGAGGAGGATCTTACGTGACAAGATGTACCGACTGCTCCCCAGGGGCGCACCACACCTTGGGGTCAGGCTCACTGCCCAGGCGCAGCTGGGGGTGGACAGTGAGCGGCTCCCTTGATGCCACGGAGTATCTAGAGACGACGGCAGGACTGCCCAGGCCGGCGGCACACTGGGTGGGTGGGTGTGCCAGGACCCGGTTTTCACTGGGCTGCGCCTGGTGCCCAGTGTATGCTGTAGTGAGGACAGTGGCTGGGGATGAGTGCTGCGGTGGGCACCCACGGGGGCTAGGGCTGTGGCGGGCCCGAGGGGGCCCTGGCTGGGGGTCCTCGCCCTGCTCTGTTGCCCCGGCTGAGTGCGATGCTGGCCTTTGCCTATCTTGCCCTGGTTTCTGTTCTCTGTTCACCAGGAATCAGTCCACCGGAAAAACCAATTAAACTGAATAGAGATTAAAGAAGGGCTGGGAACAGATGACGGTTGCCACGCGAGCAGTCAGGCAGTGCTGGGAGTGAACGGCTCAGAATCTACTCACATTAAAATTAAGCAAATATTTTACATTCGGCACTTCTCCGCAGTCAGACTCTGTGCCGTTTCCATGGAAACGTGCAGCACGTACGCTGAGTGTGGCCCACCGTGGGCCTGGGCTCCTGTCGGGCCATGGGTGTCCTCGCCTGGCCATGGGGGTCCCCGCCTACCCCGTGCCCCTCGCCGGGCCCTATCTAAGGTGGGACAGGGACAGTGCAGCCCCTCTGGAGGCCAACTTTGTGGTGGGTAGGCCGAGTCTCGGCCTGGGGAATGTCAATACCGTGTTTTCTTGGGGACAGGCAAAGCAGGAGAGAGGAGGGTGTCCCTCGGCTGTGACTGGGAACTGTTGTTTCCTGGAGTTTGCAGGATTTTGCCCCAAATTCTTCCTCAGCCAGCAAGAAAGGCCCAGGGTCTCCAAGCAGAGTGGCCAGGGCCTCATACAGTTTGTGACCAGAGATGGAGAGAAAGCTCCAGTGGCCTCGTGTCAGAGCCAGGCCAGTGTACCCCATGAACTCCTGAAATCTGGCTGTGCTCTGCCACCTCAGAGGGTAGTCAGGAGACCCCCCCATCATAGCCACCCTGTCCCCAAATCCAGTAGCAGGGGATGACTGGCAGAAGACAGATCCCCAGATCCCGGCCGACTATGCAGGGACGCTGTAGGCTCTGTGGAGGCTGTGGTCAAGAGGAACTTGGACAGAGGATCCCCCAAGAGGGAATTTGGTGGGGGATGGCTGGGATAAGTATGAGGCCCAGGCTTGGGAACACTGCCACGGGTCAGTGAATTCCCAGGGAGGTGGCCAGTACTGCCCAGAGCACTGGCTCTCTGTGCTTATGAGGCCAGATGACTTATTTCATTATAGCCAAGTCTGGCCACTGGGTTCTGGCAGGAAACAGTCCCACTCAGAACATCAGGAAGGAGTCCAGCAGGGCATCTACAGCCCCCTTGGCATCAGGGGGCTCTCGTATTTAGTTGGAATTTGGGCCTGGGACTGTGAGAGGGAGGCCAGCACCGAGCAGAAATTCCTGAGCTTGGGTGTGAAGGTTGGGCCGCCCTCTGGGGGAGGGAGGGGGCCTGCTGACAGCAGGGGCCCATGCTCTGGACCTCAGCCTGCACTCCCGGGGGTCCCCTCTGCCCCCGGTGGGCCGGGCCCCTGCTCCTGGAAGCACCTCCAGATCTGTCAGTTCCCAAGATGAAATTCCTGCGCCCAAGGCCCCTCCTCCACCGCCATCTCTCATAACTGCTCATTCTGGGGTCTGATCAGGTATTTTCTTGACAAGAGCCTGTGGATACAACATTAACGGGAGAAATTACAGTTGGCATTTCCTTGCTCTTTTGGCCAAAGGCGCCGTGCTCTGGCTCTGATTAGATTTCGCTGGCAGATTTGTTTCTGCATTTCCTCTTTACGGTTGGGCTTACTGGGGCCAGAGCGGCTGGAAGAGACAGAGCCCTCCACCTGTGTGCCTGGCCTGGCAAGGGCAGGGCTGGAAGTGGGGAAAGGGCTGTGGGGTCCCTGCCCTGCGGTCCCAGCCCACCTTTGCCGTGGGGCAGAGTTAAGGTGGTCCGAACTTCCGGGTGTGCCGGAGCATTGGGGCCGGGTCTGGAGCAGCTCCATGGGACATCTCTGTGTCTGCAGGCCCTGCACCTGGGGAGGCCCCTCGGGGGGGGGGGGGTGCTGGCTGGCGGTGGTTGGCGGTGCGGGTAGAGGCAGCAGCAGGACCTGGTCCCTCCCTACCCTCCTGGCACCCTTGGAGGTAGCGGAGGCAGCCCCTTGGTGAGACTCCTGGCTGGGCATCCTGTGGCCCTCGGTGCCCCTCTCCACCTTACGCCTCGTTTCTTCATCTGTTTATGTTTTTTGCACATTGGTTTGGTACATGTATGTTGAAATAGGTCACTGCATGCAGAAAGTTCCTGTGTGTTGCTTGCCCTGAGCAATGGCGGCTCCCAGGAACCCACTGCGCGGTGCGCAGCGCTTGCCTGTGACACGGAGGCCTGCCACTGCAGCCCAGTCTGGGGTCCGTGCTCTTCTGTGGGGACCCTTTCTTGCGGGCCTCCTGCTCGCGTGCCGGTGAGCTCATCTGTGTGGGAAGTTATTCCTGAAGCAAACGCTTGCCACGTAAGAGGGTGTCCGCCACGCTCACCTCCCGGCCTGAGTTTTGCACCGCTGACCCTGCAGCCCAGGACCCGGGGGACAACACCACCAACACCCTGTCCAGCCCTTCTCAGTCAGCCGAAGGTCTTCGTGAGCCCAGCACATGAACGCTGCGTCACTTTTTCTTTGATGACCGGTGATGTGGTGCTCAGCGCTGGCCCAGTGTTGACATGTGGGTTGTCTTTGATGAATTTTGGTGATATCTTTTTACGCAGAAATCCTTTTCTTGTCGACTGGAATATGCTCTTAATATATGAAGGATACCGGCTTCTTCTTTGCCACTGTCAGTTGCCTTGAGAGAGGCCCTCCTGTTCATTTGCCTTGTGATTCTGGAACGCTTCAGTTCCCGTTCAGAAACTCGGATATCTGCATGATCAGATGGGCGAAGCTTTCGTTTAGTACTTTTCTCTTTTCTCTTGAAGGGCTTAAAATGCCCTTCCTTTCCTTCGGGCTCGTAATTTCCTCAGACATGCATATGGAGTTTAAGGTGAATTTATCTGATACAACAAAAAGGGATGTGTTCTAGAAAAAGAATCTTAAACAATTTGGCAAAACCGAAATTCTTCAAGCTCTCACCGGCTGCGCCCCAGGTGCCGGGCTGCTGGGAGCTGGACCAGCAGTGAAGAATTGCACTTGCTGGTAGTGTGTGCCTGCGGCCTCCACAAAGCACACACGGATAGGTGAGAAACGAGCACCTGGAATTCAGAAGGCGTCACAGGGAGAAGCGTGTTGACATAACTGCTGAGGTGACCTGTGAGGATGTGGAGACCATGGCTGCCTGTGGGCGTTCCTCGGGGGGTGCAGGACAAGTCTGGCGAGAGGGGATGCTTAACAGCCACCAGCTGGCAGAACACTGGGGTCAGCCTCTGTGCCCCGGCCAGGTGGAGAGGACGGGTGGGTGGGGTTCTGGAGGAGAGGGATGGCATGGTCCAGCAATTTAAATCGTAGTCACCCATGTATACCCTGAGGGGCCCATGAGGAGCCAGGCTCTGACCCGTCCTGCAGGGGACCAGCAGCAAGTCATGCTGTAGCATGGCCTTGGCTGTATGCAGTGTCCCCGAGGCTGGAGCCTGAGCTCCCACATGACCATGACGGTGTTAGGGGGAGGGCCACGGGGAGGTGGAGGGCGATGAGGGCTTCTGCCATCAAGTTGGGGCAGAGATTGGAACCTGTAGGAAAGAGGCCTAGAGCTCCCTGTCCCGTCCTCCCTGGGAGGTCACAGCAGGAAAGTGCCTGCTGTGAACCCAGAGGCCCCCACTGGGCCCTCCTCTGTGGGTACCCCAGTCGTGGGTCCGTGAGAAGCTCTTCGTGTGGCCTGAGTCACCGCCCTGTGGAACCCACAGTCCGGCAAGCCGCAAGTCCCTCGATGGTCTCAAACGCTGACTTCCCGTAGCTGGCTCACCTGGATCCAGATCCAAACAGCCACGGCTCTCTGGACCTTGCCCCTCCTGGGCCTGTCTACGGCCGCAGGGCCCCTTCCTCATGCCTGACTTCCTGTCCTGATGGCCTGGGTAGGAACTGTCGGACGGACATGGGGTGGGACAGTCACACCCGACATTAGCCCGGGGCTCCCTGGGAAGCCGTTCCACCGGATCGGTGCCTCCGGAGGGCTGCAGGCCTGATGACCCCCAGGCCTTCACCCTGTGGGCCTCTCAGTGCCCCTCGTGTCAGGACGCACGTTCTGATGGCAGCTGCCCGACCCCTCCACGCAGACCCGTCACCACCTTCCACCTAAGACTCTCCGCTTGTCAAGGACATCAGCAGTTATTTTAATCAGCTGTAGCGAGTTACAATTTTCTCCTTGCTTCTAAAATTGCTGGCTTGGGCTCTTCTGTTTAGAAGAGCTGCCCGCGCCGGGAGGCCGTGGGTCCCCGTGAATGCGATCGCTACCAGGAGGGCAGGAGACCGGCTCTCGCCTTCATTTACCAATTTGCATACTAAGGAGTTTGCGTCCAGACGGATGACCTCGGACTGCAGGATGAGGGTGTTACACAGATTCCTGCTTCATCAAGCCCCCAACATGTTCCTTTACTCTTTGTTTTGAATTTCACAGAACATAAATGTAACTCCCCCTTTTTCTCCTTTGAGACAGGGTCTCACTCTGTAGCCCAGGCTGGTCCTGAACTCAGTATGGAGCCCAGGCTGGCCCTGGACTCACAGCAGTCCTCCTGCCTCAGCTCCCTGTGTGCTGGGATCACAGGTGTATGCCACCACACCCAGCTGATGTGGTGCTGGGGCATCGAACTCGGCTACTTAGTGCTTCACGTGAGCCATTCCTCCAGCCCGTAACCATTTTCAAGTATACAGCTGAGTGGAATTCAGCACAATGGCGATGTCCGCTGACCCCCAACTGTGCCTGGTTCTAGTGTCTCCATCGCGTATCCAGTGCAGATGGAATTGCAGGTGTGGGGTCTTCTGGGTTTTTTGGCTCTGTCACTCGGCCACTTTCTGGGGACCATCCATGCTGGGCATGAGTCTATTCTTCCACATCCTGGCTGGCAACAAGGGCCCCGTTGCACAGATGCCCCTTCCTGCTTACCAGCTGATCGGTGCTCGCTGTGTGTGCCTGTCACTGGCTGATAGAAGCTGGTTGTATTTACCTGTCACCAGCGATGGGCTCTGGGTGTGATTACCTAACACTGGGTGACACTGTACTTACCACCATTGGGTGATAGATGCTGGCTGTATATACCTGTCGTTGGGGTCATGGGCACTGGCTGTATTTACCCGCTGCGGGACGATTGGCCTTGATTATGTCTAGCATTGTTGGCTAGTGGGCGTTGGGTGTGATTACCCATCACCAGGTGATTGGGCTCTGGTTACTGTCACCCATCAATGGATGACAGACGTTGGCTGTTGGTTGCGTTTGCTGGCTGTCGGCGATAGTGCTGGTTGTGCTTCCCTATTGTCAGGGATGGGGCTGGTAGTTTCTACGCGCTGCCAGGTGATGGGGTGCTGGTGGTGTGTCCTCTGTCTCTTGCTTGGTTCCTGGGCATTATGCTGCCATGAACATCCGTGCACAGGTGTCTGTTTGAATCCCCATTTAAAATTGTCTAGGTTAACACAGGCAGACTTCTTGGGGCACATGTTAATTCCATGTGTGACTTTTTTTGAGGAACGGTCAGACTGTTTTCGAGAAGAGTTGTGGCCTTTACACAGCAGCGAGTGGTGTCCCCACTCCTCTCCTCATGGTCTGTTGTCACGGCCACCACCATTATCGCTGTGACTGCCACCATCCTGGGGTGGAAAGAGCCGTCTTCCCGAGGGCTTGCAGGTGTCGAGACATGTAAAGGCGGCTGATTTTCACATGCAGATCTCGTATCCTGCCGCGCGTGGATTCTTCCGATTCTCAGGGTTTTCTGTATACGTGCCCAAGTCACCTGAGAGTTCAGACAGTTTTATTTCTTCATCTCCTGTTTGTATGACTCTGTTTCTTTTTTCCCGATTAAATGCTATGGCTGGAATTTTGGGGAGGTGCTGAATGGAAGAGGCAAAGCAGGAAAAGCGGGGGACCTGTGCTTTAGGCTGTGGTTTAGCTGGGGCATGTTCAGTCCCCGCTGAGTACGGTGGGAGCTGCGGGGTTTCCCCGAGGACCTTAACCTAGTTGAACTCCCTTCCTATTTGGCTGAATCGTGGGGCTTTGTTTGTTGTTGGATTTTGCTAATGCTTTTTCCGTGCTGACTGAAGCAATCACAGTTTTTCCTTCCTGTTATTTTGTGTATTGTGTGGACTTTTGTTTGTGTAATCATGCTGTGCTGCTGGTTTGAGTCCCACTTGCTCGGGGTGGATAATTGACTTAGTCTGCTGCTGGGTTAAGTACTAGACCACGCGGTGGAGGATTTTGCTGTAATATTTCCAAGGGAAATTGTGGGGTTCAGGTGCAGTAACTCCCCACGCTGAACTTCTCCCCACCTGACATTCCCACACTCAGAGCTTGGCTGTCTGTGTATGACCCTGGCACAGAGACAGCAGCCTCCTCGCTCGTTCCTGGCCATCGTAACCTTCCAGGCCTCAGCAACTCGACTGGCCGTGGCAACCTTCTCCAGCCCCAACACAGCAACCTTCCTGGCCGCGCCGATGGCCAGTGAAGGACTTCCGGCGGGACCTTCCGTGAACCTGTCGCCCACTTGCCGGCTCCCCTGACCTACCAGGCATCCCGGCTTTGTCCCTTCTGCCCAGCCCCGCCCTCACCTTCGTGCTGGCTCTTCCAGCTACACCAGCTACGAGCTTGGTTGGCCCCACAGTTGGGTTGTTGCCCTGGACTTGCCATCCAGGTGTCGGCCACGGGGACAGTAAACTTTCACTTCCACTTGTCTTGCTGCTGTCATATTTTGGGCTCACCAGGGTCCTTCTTTGGCTAATAGACTGGGTCAGGGTCGCGTCTCTGGTCAGGGCAACTCTGGCCTCAGGGGAGGAGTCAGGAAGCACCTTCTCCTCCTCTTCCGCCTTCTGGGGAGAGTTTGGACTTGCTGGTGTTGGCCTTGGAGGTGCCGGCGCCGCAGTGCACACGCGACGCCCCCTTGGCCTGGGCTCCTGTTTGTCGGGAGATGTTCACAACGGACTCTGTCTCTTCATTTAAGTCCCTCGGATTGTTTTGTTCCCTTGAGTCTGTTCTGTGTGTAAGGAAGGTGCCCGCTGGGCTGGGCTGTCCGTCGCTTCTTCCCTGGCCTGCTCTGTAGTCCAGGTTTCTGCAGAGCCGATGCGGATGCCCCGGTCACGGCTGCTCCGAGCCCTCTGTCTTTCCTCCAGTGCTCTGTGGGTGGCTCTGGCCTACGTCAAGGTGACCTTGCTCACCAGGTTCCGGTCCTGTCCAGAGGCTGGGCTGGTGAGCCCTCGGGACGGAGCTCTGCACGATGGCTCCCTTCACTTGCCAGATGCCCCCACTGCCTTCCTGGCTCAACCCATGAATCTTCAGGTCTTGGATGAGACGCCTCCTCCTCGGGTGCCTTCTGTGCACCCCGATGACTTTATCAGGGTGCTCTTTAATGTCCTTCACTTCCTGCTGCGGCTGGGGGTGCTGGTGGCTATAGTCTGGGCGTGCTAACATCAGGGGCAGGCTTCTGGGGACACTGTGCGGGGCCTGGGGCTGTCTGCCACGAGGCAGGGGCAGTGCCACGCCGATAGGAGCCCACGGTCCCCACGACCCTGTGGCCTGGTGCAAGGCAAGACACACAGCAGCTGTGGCTCCCCTGTTTCAGCGACCTGCAGGCTAAAGGTCAAATGCACAAAACACCTGCAGACTGCTGGGCAGGTTGTCCCTGCCTCCGGCCTGTTTCCATGACAACCTGGGAGCACAGTGGGGGTGTTCAGCGGGCAGAGTGGCGGGGCCAGTCGGCAGCTGCATCCCGAGTGGCACAAGCAGAGTTTCTCCAGCCCTGTGGATTCTGATGCTCAGGTGTGGGATGTGGGTGGCCGGGGGCGTCTCAGAGAGCAGGGTCCCCAGAGGGTCTCGCTCCTCATGGAGGGGGCTAGCCCAGGAGGTGGGCTGGCACCGGAGCCTCGGCCGTACCAGCCAGATGCCAGACCGAGAGCAGGGGGCCGCGACCGCCCTCTCCGGTCATTCGCGACCCTGTGCTGCTGTTCTCTGTGGTCCTTCTGCCCCTGGTATGGCTCTGCCGTAGGATACATACTTACTCTGTAATCTGTTTAAAGTCCTATAACTGCAGGACATTGTCCACTCAGCGAGCCCAGCAGCCAAGAACACAGCACCCCGCCTTCCACGGGGCCCCGGCGTGCTAGGAGCGGAGCCGCCCACAGGCCGGGCCTTTCTGCTGCCTCTCACTCAGCCCCGTCTCTGACCAAGATGCTGGTGTTTCCTGTCGTGAGGAGGCCACCTGCAGCTCTCCTCCGACCTCTAGGCTCAAGCCTGCTGCTCCCCTCTTGTGGCTCCGGTCACCCCAGGGCCTTTGCACAGGTTACAGTAATGACCCGTGATGACACTCAGTGTGGAGATGTGACACGGGACAGTCCCTTTCCTCATCTGGGTATTTTGTTTCCTCCTCAGATCATAATCTCTGCTGTCATTAATCCAACCCCAGCTCATCTCAAGTTGCCGTGTCCATCCGTGGGCACCAGTGTGCGGCAGCCTGTGGCGTCTTCCCTTCCACGGCTTCTGCCCGGCTGGGCCATCTGGGCAGGGATGCTGTGCCACCGCTGCTGGCCCGGGACGCTGCCTCTGTCCCCCGCGCCACACCGCCTTCATCCCCTGTGGACCCCGTGCCCGGCTGGGCCTGTCCTCCACTGCGTCTCCACGTCCTGGAGCTTGGGTGTTCCTTTCCTGGCATCTTGGTGGGTTCTCTTCCTTCATCCGGATCTTCCCGTCCACATTGCAGTCACCTGCTCGGCCCCGGGATGGGAGGAGGCGGGGTTGGTTCCAAGGGAAAGGGCGCCTTGGGCCCTGGGGTAGGCTGCCCGGTGCCGTCCTGCGCGGGGCCAGGTGTGGCTGTGGGCCCGGCTGGTTGGCCCTGGGGAGCACAGTCTGTCTGCACCGTCCTCTGAGCTCCGTGACCCGATGTCCAGATGCAGGCGCCCACAGGCCCCACCAGCACCCACGCTTACTCCTGGTGGGAAAGGCCCATCCCTGCCCAGCTCCCCGTCGGCCTCCGCGAACCAGGGCACGAGGTCCTGCTTGCTCCCCACACGCTGCTCTCGGAGGCCTGGCAGCAGGGAGCCCACGGCCAGAACCTGCTCCCCGCTGGAGACGGCTCCTGAGGGCCTTGTCTCGGAGGCAGGCAGGAGTCTGCGGTCACCACAGGGAGACACATGGCCACAAGAAGTGACACTCGTTTCAGTAAGCTCAGGGCAGGAAACAGCCCCCACCTCAGAGAGGAGGAGGAGGGAGTCAGCGGGTCAGTTAATCGATGGCCAGTCTGACCCCAGGACCCAAGGGTGAGGGGGTGTGTGTGCGTGTACACTAGAGGAGCAACAGACACCACCAAAAATGGTGGGTGGGGGTCCCTGCACGCCAGCTCCGCCCGCGCCCCTTCCCGCCTGCCCAGAGGAGGACGAGGTCAGAGGTGAGGAGGGACTGCAGCTGGGCCGCCAGGAGGGAGGGCAGCCATGAAAGGTTCTCAGAGGGCCCCACAAGGCAGTCTTGTTTGGGGAGCAGCTCCCCAGCTTGGGGTCCCAGCCCCAGGGGCCAGGGCAGACTTGGCCCTGTCTGGCAGGGTCACTGCAGGGCTATTTCCAGCTCCAGCCTCTGCCCACAGGCAGCTGGGGACAGTGAGTGGACTGTCTGCGCCCGAGACATCACCCCCACAGCGGTGGCCCCGGGGCCAGGGTCAGGGCTCCCGGGGGAGGCGGGAGGGGAAGGCTGGGAGAGGGACGTGACTGAGGCACCAGCACTGGCCAGGAGGCTGCCCTGGGGGCGGAGTGACCTCCCTGCACAGCTGTCCGTGGCTCCTGTGCTCCTACCGGCCTGGCCCCGTTCCTGTCACAGCCATCCTCAGTCCGCTGCCTGACCTCCCTCCTCTGTGTCCCCAGGCTCAGCCTGGTCAGGAGGGTCCGAGGACAAGTGAGGCGCCAGGGAACAGGTGGAGGCCAGCCCCCAGCACCCTGAGCACACGTCCAGTGCCAGCGCCCCAGGGCGGTGACAGCAGCAGTCTCCCTCTTCCTGCGGGGCAGTGGATACACCGGCGAAGGGGCAGGGAACACAAGCCTGCCTGGGCCAGGTCCTGGCAGCGCCCAAGTCCCACGGGGCTGGAAAATGCAGGCAGGAGGCGAGCGCCGAGGGCTGGGGACCTGCAGGGTGCTGGGACTCCCGCTGCAGGGACTGAGCCCACAAAGGACTGATCCTGAGGGCAGGTGCTTGGAAGGAGTCCCTGCCCCAGGACACACATGTGTCCCCCGTGTCCCAGGCTGCCAGCCTGTTTGTGTCACGCGTCACCCTGGGCCTGAGACAAGACGCATCAGAGCCCAGATTCCTCCTGGTTCCCTTTCCTGCTGCTGGTGAACTAGCAGGAAGGTGCAGACTTCGTGGGGTGACCAGAGGCCACGCGATGCCTGGATCTCCTCCTCCAGAGTTGCTGGTGCCCTCGCGTCCAGGCCGCCGGGGAGGAAGAGGCGGAGGCTCTGCCCTCCTCTGGACTCCCGACACCCGCGGGAGCCTCATCGGCTCGGAGCCAGCCATCGTCCCGTCGTGCAAGGCCACGTGCTGGTCCTGGCTGCAGAAGAGAGGTCAGAGACGTGCAGGCCATCAGAAGAGGGGTAGAGGATGCACGGCAGGGCTCTGCCAAGCTCAGCGCTCGTGGGAGAAATCCCCACCCCCCTTGGCATCCACACCGTCTTAGGATGGGTGCCTTCAGCGTCAGCTACACATGGGCGCCCTCCTCTGGCAGCCTCAGGCCGTGCAGGCTCAGCCAGGCAGGGTCCACGCCTGGGCCTGTCCCAGCACCTGGGCTCCTGCTCCCCACATCTGGGCCCCCTTCCCCTGTAGCGGGGCCCCGACAGAGAAGACCCTGACCCCATACCTGGCCCCGCCTCCCCTGCCCCTGGTCCTTGCCTATCTCCCGGCCGTCCACTCCACTGTCCCCTGTGCTCCCTCCTTTTCCCACCCACATTCCCAGGTCTTGGGGTGCATCCCCTCGGCCGGTGATCTTCGCATGTGTTCACTCAGGAAACCCACAAGCATTCTGGAAACCTACCTTCCCTCATCTTTTTGATTTGGCATTTAAACTTTTACTTTAAACATAGGTACACGATTGCCAAAGACCTCATTCTGGCTGTGACACAAATATTGACATTTAAAAATTAAGACACCACATCACTGCTCAATTTCTGTGTACCGTGAGACAGGGACACTGCAGTGACTTATGTCCTGCCATCGTCCATCGGGCTCAGGGGGTCCCTGTCCCCCAGGCCAGTTCCTCCCCAGGCTCTGCTTCCCTGAAAGTGCCGTGTTGTGAGTCACACTCCTGTCACCATCTCCTGTGACAAGAAGTATCTGTCTCTGTCTCTTTGCATACGCATCTAGGATTGAAACCCAAGTCAGAAAATAATTCCGGTGTCTCAGAAGATACAAACGTTAAAATACCCTATTGGATTAGGTCTCCGTGGCATTTTAGGGGCAGGTGATTTACCAGACCATCATAAATATTCAAAACACGGGTCTGTGTATACAGATACACTGTACTTCAATTACACACCACCTTATGTAACGTACCTTGTAGAATGCAAGCTCTCTATTCTCCTGTTATTAGAAAAGGAAGGTAAATTTCTTAAGGAAGTAGAATAGGGCTTCTTCCTTCCTTCCTTCTTTCCTTCCTTCCTTCCTTCCTTCCTTCCTGTTTTCGTTTGGTACTATGTCCTGTCACCCTGGGCAGCTGGATCTTCCTGCCCGACCCGGGACAGTACACTAAGGGACTCCGACAGGGGACCTGCGTCTCCTGCCAGCATCCTTGCCCTATGTGTCCCTGGCACCAAGGGGGCCCCTCTGGCACCTGGCCTTGTCCCCACGCCCCAACAGCTGAGGAATCTGGGGCCCGTGTTAGGGCCCATCCTCCCAGATCCTTGCTATAAAATAAGCCTGCCCAGCCCTTTGCTTCTCCCTGGGGGGCCACCCACCCCACCCTCCATCCCACCCCCTGGTCCCCCACTCCTGGGCAGGTGCATCCACTACCAAATGATTTCCCACGAATGAGCCAAAAATATACATTGGAGAAGACACCTCCTTGGCCAGCAGTGCTGAGGACGTGGACTCTACCTGAGGAACCCCAACTCCCGCTGTGCGAAAATCAGGTCAGAATGGAGCAAAGACCTCGGATCTGTAATCCCAAGGCTGCTAGAAGATCACGTAGGGGAGAGAGTGGAGGCTGCAGGTCCTGACAATGACTTCCTGAACGGGACCCCCGAGCCCAGGGCTAACAGCTAGAGCAGCAAACACGACCACAGCAAATTAAACCGCGTCTGCACAGCGGGGGAGACGCGGACCAAGTGAAGGCCCAGTCAGCAGGCTGGGCGAAGCTGCGGCAGCTGCCCTCGAGACAGGAGCGACATCGGCACTCTGTAACCAACAAAACCCAACGCCGAAACAGCCCGTTAGTTCGTTCAGTAAGTGGGCAACTGCAATAAACAGATATGTCCTAAAAAGAAGTACACATGGCCAACACGTACATGAAGACACGTTGAGCATCTTTTGCCCTAAATCAGGACTCCGAGGGTCCCTCTCTCCCCAGCAGCAGGGCCGTCACCAAGAAAATCAGAAACAGCGAGCACCAGAGAAGATCCCGGGAACAGAGGAGCCGGGCCAGGCTGCCGCAGCAGCGCCAGGCTGGACGTCAGGATGCAGGCTCCCCGCGCAGCGAGGTGCCGTCGGACCCCGTGCCGGCCGCGGCGGTCAAGCCAGCGTGGACAGCAGGGACGCCGTATACCTGTGTCATGTGGGTTCCTAGCGTGCGAGGGCTGGAAAGGCACAGGCGGCCCGGGAGCGGAAGGGACGCTGGCATTAGACCAGAGAGGGGAGGGCCGTGACGGAGCAACATCGTCGGTGTGTGTGGAAATATTAGAAAATAAAAACAAGGATTAGCTGGGCTAGGTGAGCATCAGGAGCCGATTAGCCCAGGACCAATTAGCTTCTGGCCTTCATGGTTGATAGGACGCTTAGGGTGTTAAAGCAGTCCAAGGAAGCCTGTGAAGCCAAGAAAATGAGCCATGTTTGCCGGAGAGCCGGGCCACGGCGCTGGGGCCCTGGCTGCCATTTTCCTAACAGTCTTCCATGTTGAGCGCGGTCACTATTTTTTTTTCCCATGTTGCCACTTGTACCTTTTCTTTGGTAAAATGTGCGTATGCCAGCTGGGGCAGCTTTAGCCAATCGGTTTCCTGCTCGCTTCGCCGAGCCCGAGGCCGGTTCCTCACTCCAGGTGCAGGCCCCCATCTGCACACGAGCCACCGCCTTTCTCCCTGCAGATGGCAGGAACAGGGTGTCGGCTAAAGTAAACCCTGGCAGGGAATAGGTAGCGATGAACTGATACTGGTAACAGCAGTGATGCCGCAGGGAAGTTTTCATCCCATTGGTGAATTAGCCCTAGAGACGGGCCATACCCTGCAGCACCTATGGCCAACTGTGTCCTAGCACGTGCCTGAAAATCTCGCTGTTGGGTTGAGCCCATGGGAAATGCTGTCACGAGAAAAGCTTGGTGGTGACAGGTACGGGCATTTCCTTGATTTGATGAAGATCACACAGCTGTATGCGTATATCCAAATTCATTAGAGTGTACAAGTTAAATATGTGCATTTTTATACCAATTATACCTCAACAAAGTTTCCTTAAAAAGCACCCACAAACTGAAAAGAAGAAACATCTTTTGTCTAATTTTTAGAGTATATCTGAAGAAAATCTATCTCTAGTAAAAATTCCATGAAGTAGGATCATGGTGTCAAAGATCTTAAAGATCAAGAAACAGAGCATTGTTTACAGAGCAGATTAGCTGCAGCCTGACGTTAGATCAGCCGTTTGAAATCCCTAGTGAAACCCTTATTTCAACAAATACAGAAAATACGGGAAGTAAATGCTACTCTACTTTGTAATTGAATATTTAGTAATTAGATTCTTTCCAGGATGCCAGGAAAGAGATGAATGCACAGATGGTGGGTGGGTGGACGGATTCTGGATAGAGGGGTGGATAGATGGATATGGGGGTGGACGGATGGACGGGTGGATGGGGGGACATAGGGACAAGTGGCTGGGCTGATGTCTGGTTCATCTGCCCAGCTGACCCTCATCAGTACACCCACTCTTCTGTCTACCAGTCACAGGACAGGAGGGCAGGACAAAGGGGTGTTGTAAGAAGTGTTGTGATGCTGTGTGTCTGAGATGGGAGCTGGCTGTGGACCCTTCCCCGTGCATTTCCACTGAGACTCTGGGGCAAAGCTTACCTGGACAGGGGATGTGGCTCTGGAATTTGCAGCATCATGGGGCCAGCAGGGATAAGTGCCTGACCTCCTGTCACCCCACAGGGTTGTTGACTGCAGGGCCTGAGAATCCCGCTAGCAAGGGATCTTGAGGGGCTGTACTTGAGCTGCAGAGGGTGGGGGTCTCAGCAGCAGGGTCCACTCTGGCCACATGCACCTGGCGGTCAGAAATCTGCTCTGCATGAGATCCCAGGCCCACTCTGCCTCCTCTCCCTGGAGCTCACAGAAGGGGCTGTCCAGAGGCAGTCACGGTCCTCACTGAGCCAGGGGACAGCCAGGCAGGCCTGGACCCACCTCCAGGACACACGCAGCTTCCTGAGGACGCCCAGGGCCCACAGGGCAGTACTTCAGGAGAGGGCAGCATTGTGTTTTTCCTTCTCTCGGGTCTCAGCCCCTGCAGGAGACCCTGGAACTGGTGACAGTGTCCTCAGATGCAGACCCCGCACTGGAGCTCCCTCTCAGGGTGTGTCGCAGGAGGGGAGGGCTGGGGCAGTCCTGCTCATTCCACTCCCCAAGGGATGTTCCTTTGGAGTAACAGTCGCAGGTCATTCCCTGGGCCATTCCTCACCCCGTGCTCTCGCCCTGGGGGGTCCAAGCTCAGGTTTCATCCCCACTGGGACACTGCTGGCCACATGGCAGAAAGACCCTCAGCCACACACCCCATCAGGCTGGTGTCACCGGCTTCCTCGCTGCTCTGTCCTCTCTACCTGGCACAGGGAGTTTTGGTGGTTCAGTGCCACTGCACCAAGACGGCAGGAGAGCCAGGACACGGTCCCGTTCATGCCTGTCCCCGTGTGATAATGGAAGGATGGAAGAATACTAATTATGAAGCTCACATTTCCTCTCAAGCGAGTCTTTTCAGTTTTGCCTTGTTAGCCCGAGTCCCTGACGAGGGCCCGGTGGCCTTTTGGGCAGGTGCCTGGAGGAGGGTGGCATGGGGTGAGCATGGCCTGGCAGCTGGCAGCAGGGGTCCATGCCCAGAGCACGCCGGGCATCGCAGCCTCGCTCCATGGACCCAGGACAGTGCTGGTGGCTTCAGATGCCTTTTCCGAAAACTCCATGAGTGATGGGAATTAGGGAAGGTTCAGAGCCCAGCAGGCACGAGGCCAGGATGAAGTGCCATCTAGACCCAGCATGGGCCTCTCTTTGCATATCATTTGCATGGCATTCTTAGCACTTCCTCCCTCATGCCTGCCTTTTGGGCCCAGTTCTTGGGGTGGAGGCTGGCAGGTGGCTGGTCCTCCCTCATCAGGGACCCAGTGGGACACAGACCAGGCCACAAACCACAGTGGGTCCTCAGGGGCTGAAGCACCTGAGGGTCCTGCGGCTCGCAGCAGGCCCAAGTGTCCCAGGATCCACTCGAGGTCTGCCATAAGGCGGCCCTGAT